>JAEIIG010038344.1:0-97739 GCA_018904695.1 Drosophila parvula | reverse complement strand
ATATGTATATTATACTCATTTTCTTTTTATTTTTCTAGTTGAAATAGAAAGAAAGTAAAATATTTTTTATTATTGTTTGGTTTTTTATTTTTAAAGGTAAACGAAAAGCCTTGAAGTGACACGATTTAAATGTAAATTGCTTTCTAAAACTAGTTTTAAGAAATTTGTTTATATAAACCATTAATTCTAATAATGTCTTTAGTTTTTGACACAAAATCTCACTTACGTGCTTGGAAAATAAATTGAATGCTGTCAGAAAAGACAACAAAAACGATCAAAAATGAAAACTATTCCACTAGTTGATATATTTTCAATATTATTACTTTTTCAAGCTTTAAATAATTTAGTTTTCTGTCTTCATATTTTACTTCCAATTCCGAGCATATTTTTCTTTTAAGTGTAAATACTTCTTCTGCGGACACACACGAGCGTAGAGACAGTGAGACAAATGCACTTGTCCCGGCTGTCAGGCTGTCAGGGCGGCAGCACAGCAAACAACATCAAATGATGCAATTATTACGACAGGCAGTGCAGCGAAGGGAGGTGGGTCCTGGGTTGGTTGGGAGGAATGAAAATTGAGGGGGGCAGCAGGCAGGCAGACGCCGCCTTTCACTGCAAGTCACGCCCTGGCTCATTGCCTCGAATTTCGGCGGAAACTTGCGGACGCACAAAATCGAAATCGACCGCCGCTAATATAATTAAAAAGCCATTAAGCGCACAAACAGACAACCTTGAGACGACAGCACTGGCGATGGCGGATATATTAGGGATAGATATATATATATACATATATATAGTATATATATAGTATATAGTGTGTATAAGCAAAATCAATCACTGCAGCTTGGGTTTTTTTTTTGCAGTCTCTAATAGAATTCAAGGGGGAAGCCCTTTAAATTAGGATTTTCTACGCCAGAAGAGTGTCTAAAATTCCCTGACTTCTTCCGCTGGCCTTGGCCACCACTTTTTTATGCTCTTTTTTTCACCCCCCCCCCCCAGTTTCAGACAGCGCCTGCCATCGCCATAAATTATAAGTCATTGGCTGGACGAGAGTCCTGAAAATGGGGATAAGAACGCGATGCAGGGAATGAGGCTTCGCAGGCGGATGCGAATGCGGATGCGGATGACTACGGTCGAACGACGTTGGCGGATGTGGACGCGCATTAATATCCCCAACATGACTATGACTTTGAGTGAATGCTTCAAATTAAAAAGAAATTTACCATTTACCGCAGCCGAGGGACTTGGATTAAAGGCAGTCGCCACCACGCCCCCCCCCCTGTTCCCACTCACCACGTGGCGTATACGTAATGTATCAAAAGTCGAGCGCGTGTGTTGAGTAGGTCCCTCGCCTTGGCAACAACAACGACAACGAAATGATTACGGCCAACTAATGACGCTGTCTAAAATGATTTATCTCGTTATATGGCCAGCAGAGAGAGAGAGAGAGGAGGCGGGCGGCGAAGGACTTCACCAGAAGTCACATAAAAAGGCAAGGCAGGCAGGCAGCGGCCATAACTCAAACGTGTTTATGATGTACACAGCCGATTTCGTACGGTGCGTAGTCCTTGCTGTCCCGCCGTAAGCTGTGCCGGAATTGCGACACAAATCCGCAGAAGAACATGCTGCCAAAGGAGCTCTAGGAGCAGCAGGAGCATCTAGGACATGGCGAAGTCCGCAGGAGCTGAGGAGGAAGATAAGCTGGAGCGGAGCATAACTATGAATGGAGTACACAGTGTATACACTGAACAGTACGCTACAGTAGTCAGTACTCAGTACTCTCAGCGGTTTAATGCCAGCACTGTTTAATGCGATGCCCACACACACACGCACACACACTCCTAGCTCAGCGGTAGGGGGGAAGGACGAACAGGAGCAGGAGCAGGAGCTGGGGATGGGGAACTCTCTGTTGCCGCCTAGCCCTAAACCGTATTAACATGCTGGCCAGAATAGCACAAATGCTTTGCCATATACAAATTCGTGTTGCCTTTTTGGGTGTTAACAAGGGGTATGTTTCGATCGGTATCTGATATGTAACATTATCGATAAAAGAGATCAGGGAACAAAGAAGGAAGCTAGAAAATATTAATAAGAAAATAGGAAGTCAGAAGTAAAGAAGTAAACTAGAAACTGACCATATAGAAAGTAAGAATAATAATTATATCTAATAACAATACAATCTTTTTGGGGTAGAAGTGGAAGAGACACATTAATTTCATGATTAATTGTTTTTTTACTTAATTTGTAAATTTAAAATGATATATTAAGTAAATCTATTCCATAATTTGATACATTTTTATTGTAGAAGATCGCTTACCTTTAAAATGCTCTACGAAATTTAACGATGGTTTGAAAACTATTATGAATTTTATAGAATTTTACTTATTTTAGGAATTGTTCATGTCAGTATATCGAAAATATCAATAAAAAGATACTGCATCGATATTTAACGATAGGACCGATATATAAATCGATATTTTAACGATGCGATGTTTGTGCAATAAATTGATACACTATTTAATATATCGGACTGTGCCAAATAATAAGCCTTAATTTAGTTTAAGTTATTAATGTGGATATAAATATTACAACAAATATAAAATTTAGTTTTAAACATATTTTAAATAAATTAAATAAATTGTTTATCTACAATTTTGATAATATCCAAGTTTTAACAATAAACTCGATATTTTCCTATATATTAAATTTCGATATAATAAACTTATATTGTCGATAAAACCTAATATTAAGTTATCGCTTTCCGAGCTCTTCTTTTTAGCAATCTTTACCCTATATAATTAAAACAAACCTTCTGAAACAATGCCTATAAACTATTTTTATAAAAAATATATAGAATTTCCATTATTTTTACATCTACCTAACCATTTAATTCTCTTGTTTTTAAAATGAATCTTTTAACTAACCAAAAACCCTCCTAGATGATAATCCACCTAATTTAGCTACCCTGCCCCAGTTAGTGTATCAACGCCTCGTTCTTGACCAGTTTCCCGACCGTTCTTCATGTTTTCCCCATATGCATGTGTATTTGTTGAGCGCAAATCGCACATATAAGCGCCGGGCAACGTATGCATAGATGCCATTTGAATGTGGGATCTACAAATGGGGGCTGGGAGCCGGGACTGGCTCTGGCTCTGGCTCTGGAACTCTAGTTGTAGCTGAAGCTGAAGCTGGTAGCCGAGACTCGGACCAAGACTCATGCCTCTGGTAGTGGCAGTAGCATCTGTTACTAATGGATAGTAGCAGAAAACAAATGGACAAGCGCACAGATTCATACACACACATCGACACACACACAAACACACACAACAGTCACCCACACCCCACATACACTTAGATGGACGTCAACAGCTCGTGCAAACATCTTTGTAGATTTTATTTCTAAATCTCATTACCAAATGGTGTCCCTTTGGGCGGGCAGTGAGGTGGGCGCTACGTGCGTGGGTGTGTGTGCCAAGGACTTACTTACCCACACAGACGCACGGCTATAAATGCAATAAACTGTAAGTGTGTTACTACGGCTTCTTCTTCCCCCACCACCCCCCACCCCCCAGAGCATTGTTCTTGGACTTTGGGACAAGTTTCCACCAGCCCATCTTTATTTGCACACAGAGAGAAAAATTAAGATATTACGGGTGTTAATTTGATTTTAGTTTTCGGGGAAATCTTTGAATTAATGTATAAATTTGAAAAGTATCAAGAAATAAATATTTTACATAATGTAATATCGAAAGTGATATGTATTTATCGCTACCCTCGAGATTCTAATGCTATTAAGTTAGAATTCCCAACTGGTTTCGACTTCAAACAAAGTTTGATATTGATATTGGCTTGAAATCGCTTTTTTTTCTTATCTAAATGAGTATTTTTAAGTTTAAATTAATATGATATTACATCAAAATGTTTCTTATTTCAAACCCTATAAAAATAAATATTTCAAATTAAAAGAAAACAAGCTTATATGATTAAAACTAACTCCCTTATATCATATATCCTTAAACCATTTTTCTTATGTGCAGAAAGGCCCTTCATCAGGCCCCCTTCCATCAGCAAAACTATATTCCGATGTCTGTGGGAGCTAGCACTTCGTTTCCCATCCTCAGTCCTCCATCAATTTGAACAGATATCAGCTGTTGCAAATGTTTTTATAATCGCAACAAAAGCGAAACGATATAAATTGTCCCAAAAAGTTTCACGAGTGCTCGCTGGCAAGAAAACGGAATGAATTTTCCGCCTTGCTATCGATCTGCAGATGGAAATTCGTTGAGCATATGTGCCAAAATAAATAAATACGTCGCTTTGTCTATTATAAGCAGAGTCTTGGAGTTTTCCAAGGGCTTCGAAGGAAGTGCAATGGCTTAAAGACATAAAATATTAATAAAGAAATGTAAAAAGAATTAATTTAATTTAACAAACAAGTGGAATTTCGATTTATAGGCTAGTTGGTGGCATTTAATTAGGATTTGGTTATGTGCTGAAGCTTAGAGCTGTCTTGGTTCGTGCAAAAATATATTGCACTTTAGCAGAACATGACTTCGAATACTCGGAATGCTCCGCAAGCTGAAATAACAGAAACAACACGAAAAATTGTTTCAAAAACACACGACAAAAACTTAATCGCTCGTGTAATGACTACATTCGACTTTTGTAATTAGCAGCCCGTCGCTGGCCCAGCCACTTTTCCCTCTCTCTCTCCCGACCATGGGAATAAATATTAATTTGCCATGGCCCCCACTTTTCGCCCCGCCCCTTTTCCCTGCCAATGCAGCACGAAAATTTATGTGCAACGTACAACAAATTTTCACTTATTGCCAGAACGGAACGGAAGGGAAAGGAGCGAAGTGGAACGGAATGGAATGGAATGTGTCGCGGGGGCCAACTGTACTTTGCCTTTACTTTGCTTGTTTGTCCGGCTCTGGCGCTCCTGCTCCGTGACAAGAGCCCGCGCGAATGCAATAAATTGTGTATTTAATTTTCAATTCGTTTTGCTTTCATTTGGCCCCGGCCCGGGCAGTCTACGTCGTCTTCCTGGCAGTCCTTTTGGCCCAATGCCAGCGCTCTCACGGAGCGTGGCTGTAACTTCCGGACGGAGGAGTTCCGAGTATAGAGTCCAGAGTCCACAGTCCAGAGTCCAGAGACCGGGTGCTATCGTTTTTAATGGTGCACGTCCAATTTGATTACAACTGTCATCTGTTTGGGGGCCAGTGTGCCAAGCTTGGCCAGCAATTGGCCAAAAAAGGGCCAAAACACACCAACTGAGCCACCGTCTAATGAAGTAATTTCAATTAGATGCCGTCGAGGGGCACAGATGCGGGTGGAGCAGCCCGAAAAAAAAACCACAATAGCAACACGGCAGTTAAGGGGTTCCAAGAAAACACTGGGAAATTAATTCAATTATATATAGTATCTTGAGAAGGAAAAGGATACAAGGTAGTTTGATATTTTCCAAGAAACTGGATAATATTGAACAATTTTTATTGAACTATAAAAATAATAATTAAAAATTATTAATTAGTTAAGTTAAACGCTTAAAATGTAGCAAACATTTTCCCACGCATTATTATTTTTCATCAGACTTGGATGATCAATTGTTTCGATAGGGAGTTAACCTTCTTTATAAGGCAGATATCGATATATCGATTCTGTAATCGATAATTGAAGCAAAAGGTGATGTAAAGATCGATATTTTATCGTTCCGATATATGAGTGATACATCGATATTATATTAATTATATCGGACATATTTTTATCGAAAAAAGATATAAACTAAACAATATATTGTGGATATTTTTCAATAGTATCGATTTTTAACGTTAAAAGCGATATTTCTCGATACTTAAAAATATTTTCGATATGGTATTGATCGAAAACATTAACATGTTCTGTAATTATCTTAAGATCTTATCTTATCTAAGAAAAACCTATAGATAAATAATCCAAAATGATATATTCACTAATTTGTAGATCCTACACTTGATGTCCCCTTCAAGAAGAACCTCTGAGATGACAGCTCTATTGGGGGAATAATCTCTGGGGCAGAATTCCATGGAACTTTCGGGTGGCTTCGGGGCAACCTTTTGCGGCATGTGGCACATTAACTTAATTGACGTACGTTGACCCAAATCAAAGGGATTCCCATTCAATCCCCCTCATCACCCCCGGACAGGTGGCACTTGTCCCGCTGCCTAATTATGCTAATTCAGTCAGGGAACTGGCCAAAAGTGGAACTCGTTAGGCGCAGCAATTCCGTTTTGGTTAATGCGGAGGTGTCGCCGCCTAATTTTTCCTCTTTCCCTTGAATTTCCCGGAATCCCAAGGCGAACGCCTCTTCGTTTTCTTCTCGTTCTGAACAGTTGAATGCATTTATCAGCATTTATCTTCCTGACTTCGATGGCAGCCCCACCAGCAGAAGCCAGAAGAAGCATCGAAAGCCAAAAGTGAAAATTTGCTTTTATCACGCAAACAGCAGCCATGTTCCACCCACCCCTAAACTACCCCCCAGAAAAAAGCAACCACCTTCTCACCGCAGCAGCAACAGTTTCTGGGAGTTGGTCGGAAAATATTTGCCAGTTTGAAAAATGAAAAGCGCTTCGAAGAGGAGCAGGAGGAGGAGGAGCGATACCAAGCGGACAAGTGGAAAACCATCCACGAAGGCCAGAGACAAAACGCAGTCAACTTCATTAAAGACGGATGAGCGACAAAAGTCCAAAGATCGACTGCAGAAATGAGCAAAAATGAGACAGCAGCGGCAGTTGAGAAAAGTAGAGAGAGAGAGAGCACAGAGAGAAATATCTCTAGATTTGGGTGGGGAAAACAAGGGAAAGCCAGTGGGGCGGACGAAAAGTTTACATGAAAGATTTAAGCGGCTTAGCGAGTCAAAGACAGGCACGAGACACTCTGACACTCCTTCTGCACGGCAAGAAATGGAATTTAGAATTAGTTGGGAATTCTAGCGAAATAAACAAAGAAACCTAAGGCAGAGACCTCATTTCAAGGCAAGAAATTGGCGAACATTTGTTTCGGGAGGTAATTAACCTTCTTTCAACGCTAAAACCTCTAGAACTCAGAAAGTCTCTTAATAAGCATCATCATGGCATGCCTAAGTCAACCAAATTAATTCAATTTATTTAGAAAGATATCCTGGCTTATTCGTCAATTATTTACATATCCAAATCAGTTGAGATTTTCTTACTCTTTCGGGGATTATTTTATCTTACAAAATCAATGCTTATCCATAACCTAATATATTAATTCCCCATTCCTTTTCCTCAGTGTCGCATTCCCATGGCTCCATTTCTCTCAATCCTGTTGCCGCTTTTCTCCGGCTTTCTCCCATTGCAATCGAGGTAAAAGTTTTGTCGCTGGCTTAAAAACGTTTTCTCCAAAAAGTACTTGGGAACATATTTGCTATCAGTTGGCGTCCAGTTGCCTCAGTTTCCTCCTCGTCCTTCGCAGCCGCGACTTCCTCTGTTTGTTTCCCTCTCTATCTGCTGTCCGTTTGTTTGTTTGTTGCCACTTTCGGCAAGTTTTTGCCAGCAATTTTTCAGCCACGTCGTGTCTGGCTATAATTTTGCGCTGCCTGCTTCGCATGAACAGTGGTGCAAGGGAAATTGTCCAGATAAATGACTTCTATATCCGAGTTACTGAAATCTGAAGCATTTTAAATAACTCTTTTGGGTTACAGAACAACTTGAGATGGAAATACTTACCAGAATTTGGTTAAGAAGCGGCGGCAAACTGAAGCCAACCTCCTGCATCATCGCATATTTATTAAAAGCTCTTGAGATGCAGGAAATTCCCCCTAACTTTTCCCTAAATATTTTAAACAGCCAAAAAAAAAAAGTGCTTTAAGTCGACAGTGTGCAAAGTCGACGTCGAAGTCGTGCGGTTGGCAGCGCTGTCAAGTGTTGCATCCGGTTCCTGTTGATAGTCAGTGGCGTGTAAATAGAATGTTCTCGTACTTGAATTTATTTGCTTCCCACATCCACTCTACTCTTGCTATATATATATACATATATATATATATATAGCGATTTCTCCCCCTTTTTTCGCTTTGACTCACCCACTCGATCTTTCTGTTTAACAAAGTCAAACAATTTCATGCAATTAAAACCGTTTTTCATTAAAAATGCAAATTTCAAATGCAAAACGAACTCGAGTCACGTCAAGCATCAGCTCGGGAGTCCTTGTTGTCCTCGTGCAAGTTGGCTCTCCGCTGCTCCTGGGCTCTTGGGCTTCTGGGTTCCAGGTACTTAACTTGATGTCACCAAACAAAAGCACTTTGTTTCAACATGTGCCTGACACTCCGCCACCCACTCTGCGGGTTAGAGGTTGCAATGCAGCGTGCCTAAAAGCCGCTTGTCTTGTAAACAATCATAAAAAATAATAAAATGCCATAAAGTCGAAAGGGGAAGGGAACGGGCGGGGGATGTGTGTAGGATGTGGGAGGCAGCTGAAGCCCTCAATCCCCTCGTCCTTGTATCCTCCAAGTGACGATTAAATTTAAACACGTCCCTCGAACTGTCTCAGCTCCCAGCATCAGCTCTTCATTTTTACACGAAGAAAAACGAAGTCAAGCCGATAAGTAGGTATTTTTATTAAATTTTTAAGTTATAATGAGATTAGGTTTAGTTTGATTTAAAGTGTTATTTAAATACAAATAAAGGAAACGAAATAAATATTAAAAAAATTAACCAATGCAAAAAGAAAACTTAGCAAAATGAACTAATCAGAAAAATGAACAACATGAACGAGTGAACAAATGAAGAAAACTAAATAAATTAAAATGAATTCATTAAATAAGCATATAAATAAAAATAAATGATAATATAGAACAAGATAAACGGAATAAATAAAAAGTAGAAGCTGAAAAAAATAAACTACAGTAGAGTCCGGTTATAGCGACTTTCAAGGGACCGACGATTTTACGTCGTTATACCCGGAAGACGCACTAACCGGAGCGGAGGCCCTTTCATATAAGATTGTATGTACCAACCAAGCCATCGAGTTTTCGTCGTAATAACCGGACAAACGCTATAAGCGGAGTCGTTATAGCCGGATTCTACTGTATGTGAATTATAATAAATTAATTATTAAGTTAAGCAAATAAAAAAAGATACTTCGATATCAAATCAATGCAATTCTTAACTTAAGATATTTCTTAAGCAACTTAGTTAATTTTCCTCTATTTTTTATTTACAGTGCACACCTCCCCTTCTACCCCGCTAGCCTGGTCTTTTGGATCATTCATTGTCCCTGCTCTTTGCCTGAATTTATGGAGTAAAAGGAGGAAAAGTCGCCTTTGTTTTCGCCGAGTGCTCCAGCCGCCCAACTTCCTCCCCCAACTCACATGTCGCCTGCAGTTGACAGTCTCATGCTTTCGGGTTTTGATTGTTCTTCCTGCATTGTTGTTCCCGCTCGCTAATGTCCCTCCCCCTCAACCGTCACTCCCCGCATTATCATCGCAACACATAGGACATTGTTACATTTGACAATTTTAAGCGGATTTTGGACCAGGGAATGCGTCGGAAGAGGAGAGAGAGAGAGAGAGAAAGAAATGTCTGGTCCACTTCAACTTAGTCTACGCTTTCCACAAGCGTAGTTCAATTTTTAAAACCAAGAACTTGATTTTAGTATTAAGAGAATTTTGCTAAGTTAATAACTATGAAGATTTTATTAACAAAATTTGTTATAAAACAATTGGTCTCCTTTTTTTTTAAGTGTTTTCTAAAGCTATCACGGTTTTCCTTTCCCAATTGGATTGCATTGGCTTTATTACGAAATCTCACAGAGTAGCTGTTCGTTTGCTCTTTCGAGCTCGCTCTCTCTCTCGAATTGGTTTCGAACTCTCATTCCAATTGCTTAAGTCGATCGCGCGCATTCCACTTCACTCTCTCATTTGGAAAAATTTTTTCGCGGAAACAATATGGCGGTCAGTGAAGAAGAAAAAAATATAATTAATTGCAGATTTCTCTACCGAAAAACGTGAAAAATGTGTCAATAAGTTAATTAACAAGTTTCTGCAGAGTCTTGCAAAGAATTTAAATCGCAACTTAACTATAATTTGCCACTTTTACCTAGCTAGGGCTCCTCGGGGCACCTACATACATATAAGAAAATATAACTGTATGTGTGCATGGACAAGCGGAAAAAAACTGGCAAATAAGAAAAAACTAATATTTTATTGTGCGTGGCGGATACATAACTATATTTATTTTAATTAACAATTTGGTGCAGTGTCTCGCGATCAATTTAAATCGAAACTTAACTTTAATTTGTCACTTTTACCTAGCTAGGGCTCCTCGGGCCACCCACACATAGGAAAATATAACTGTATGTGTGCATGGACAAGTGGAAAAAAACTGGCAAATAAGAAAAAACTAATATTTTATTGTGCGTGGCGGATACATAACTATATTTATTTTAATTGACAATTTGGTGCAGTGTCTCGCGATCAATTTAAATCGCAACTTAACTATAATTTGCCACTTTTACCTAGCTAGGGCTCCTCGGGCCACCTACACATAGGAAACTATATGTCAGTGTATGTGTACATGGAAAGGCGCGAAAGTCTGGCAAATGAGAAAAAAATGATATTTTATTGTGCGTGGCGGAAACATATAATTATTTAATGCAATATTATCGCTTTCGCGTGAACTATTGTGTACAGACTAGAGTAAAGCTGTTTTTTTTTTCGTTAAGTGTCTCATATTTTATGTGTTTGTGTATGTAGGTGCTTAAAGATATTCCAATATGGAATGTCCCTGGAACTGATGCCAAGTGAAATCACGTGACTTGAGTTCGGAATTTGAAAGTGTGTTCCAATTTTTTTTCGTGTTGTATTACAGCTACAAAAATCGATAAAGCTAAATATATATTAATATATTTACAGTGTCTTTTTTTATTTTTTTTTTATTGAAAGTGAACAAAAATTAATAAAAAATAAAAGTGCAGTTTTATAAATATCAAATAAATTATTGTGCGAAGTGTATTTTTGTGTTGGTGCATGTGTCTAAAGGCAATCCAAAATATAACTGGCTAACCCAAGACAAATTACAGGTCTTGAGTCCAGTATTCGTTTTTCATTTTTTTTAAATGTTTTTTTGTTTTTTTTTAAATGTTTTTTTTTGTGTTTAATTAAAAGAAAAGTTTCAAGTGTGTGGTGTTATAAATTATTGTGTGAAGTGTAGTGTATTTTTGTGTTGGTGCATATGTGTAAAGCCAATCCAAAATGGAACTGGCTAACCAAAGACAAATTACAGGTCTTGAGGCCAGTATTGGCTTTTCATTTTTTTTATGTTTTTTGTTTTTTTTTTTAAGTTATTTGTGTTTAATTAAAAGAATTAAAGTGAAAGTGTCAAGTGCTTGGTGTCTAAAGTGAAAATCTTGAAGCAAAAACAAAATGGCCTGCTGATGATCTGTTACGTGCAAAGTGGAAGAACCACAGAAGGTGAGTGCAAAGAAACGGCGAAAAAAGAGAGCCACAAACAGATTTTTCTGTATACGTACATATGTGTGTGTGTGCAAATAAGAGAGCACATCAACAAGTGAGGCTAATCTGACAGCAAAACAAATAACGGTGATTCCTATTGGGAGCGACAGAGGCAGAGGGAGATAGAGATTGAGGAAGGGATGAGCCAAATAGAGTGACTAATGATGATGGCAAACAAAACGGAATAAAATAATAGGGGTTAGCGAATTCTTTTAGTAAGTCAAATCAGTTAAAAGTCAGGCAGCCAGGTCAATGCAGGTCACACCGTTGGTAGGCTTAGGGTTTGCGAAGGTCTAGAGTTCACCAGGAATAGATTAAGAAATCAAGGAGAATTTTTACGTATAATTAATTAATTTACTATATTATAGGGTGATAATAATACATATTTTAAATCTTGTTTCTTAGAACAAGAACAATTTTATGATAAACCTTTAATATGGTAGATGAGAAATAGGAAAAAAATATACAGATATTTTGTTTTTATCCGCCTTCATATACGGTATTTAATTTAGTTAAAAAATATGTGGAAATGTAAATGCGTGGAAATAGTTTTATGAGCTAAAGTAGTTCATCTCTGCCCAAGATCTCTGAAGACAATATCTACCACAATCTGCTATAAATATCCCTTGTATTCCCATCCATTTTATCACTCTTGGCATTACCTTTCTTAAGCAACTAACCCCTTACCAACGTCTGGCTCTCGCTTTCATCTCCTATTAGCTATTTTGGATGGCGCATTGACTTAAAAGACGCTCTTTCGCTGGCAGCTTTTTAAGCATTTTCAGCTTGTTTGTAAAGTGGCTTAAAAACTGACTGGCAGAGGGATGTGTGTGTGTGTGTCCTAACTCCTCCCTGCGCTTCTCAGCTGTGTTTAAGCTTTACTTGCCATTTAGCCCCGAGCTCCTATGGATGGCCAAAGTTTCTGGCATCGTCGTAAGCCGGAGGTTGGCTTGGCCAATTCTAGGCGCTTTTTGTTATGAGTACGCTGGGCTCTCTCTTCTCACCTTTACCTGGCGTACGCTTCATTGGAAAGCATTTAGGAAAGTTTTTCGAAGGCGCCAACTTTAATAAACGCCTCGCCGACGCCGACGACGACGACGACGACGAGGACGATGCGTTGTGAATTTAATTTTCAACTTGTCTGACATTCCGTAATTGAAAGCACAGACATTGACACTTGACACAAACACCCCGAGCATCTAAAGAGTGGGAAGGATGGGAGGGTCCAAGACTGGTTCGAGGGCTGCGTATGGCGCATTACTAATACGCAGTGTGTGACAACCACAAGAGACAATTTGGCAGCTGCCAAAGGGTTGGCTGCCACACACAGACGCACACACGCAGTGAGGTGGCAACCGGAAAGGCTGCTGCCGTTGCAGTTAAACATTCTGCACTGTCAGAGACACATACACACTCGCACAACCGCCGCACACTCAGGCCGAAACAGGCACAGAGTCACGCACACGCGATGAGAGATGCGATATAGGGGCGTGTGACGGGATCTGGCTGATCTTTACGGAACAGGGGGATATAGGCTTCATGAGTCATGTAAAGACAGAAAATGACGTGAAAAATATACAATTTAAAAAATAATATAACTAAAAAGGATTTATCTTGAAAATATAATAGAATGGAATAATCATAAGAACTCTTCTCTAAATGTATTTAAAGATCTATACTATATATTACATTTTGATAGAAATTTAATGCTTCAATTCTCATTTAAATAAAATATTATTTTTAACAGATTAAGAAAGTTTTTAAGCTCTTAAAGTTTTCAATAATTCAGGCCTCCCAATATATTTGTTCCCACTCACGTTGCCATCACTCTTGGCAGGATCCGGAGGCATCCACAGGCGCACAGGCATTGTGGCTGTCCCGAAAAACCAAAAATCGTGAGCGCAGGCGAGAGGATTTCGATGGGTGAATGGGGGAGTGTGGGCGCTGGGAGCATGTTGCAGGGGAGGCCGGGCCGGGACAGGATGGTCGTCCGTCCATTCGTTTGGCCCGATGCTCGAGTGGCCGCAGGGCAATTGGATATAATTTCTAATTACACGCTTGGACGGACTTTTTACTGTCAGCTTAGTTTACTGATGTCTCTATATTTCTGCTCCTTGTGTTTCCTCCGACTGAGTGTGTGTGTCTGTGCTTTGTAATTTGGTGAATGTACAAGTGTAATTTGGCATTTTGATTTTTAATTGTTTGCCCATACAGCTGGCAGGCATGGAAAAATAATTTGCACAATACACAAGTTTTCGGGTTCTTTAATTAAGACAGGGGACCGGCTGACTTGCAATGGTAATTGTGGAAATTACAAAACCAACTACACACACATGAAATTTGCATATTATAATTCCTGAAACAGTCCTGAAACAGTGACAGACGACGACCCTCATGCTGCTGTCCTGCTGCTGCTGCTGTTGCTGCATCTTTGCCATAAATTGCTGCTGCAATTGCAATTGTCGTAGCTCTCTCTCTCTTGCTATGCTTCTGTGTTTTCTTGCTTTTCTGCTTTTCTGCTGGCGATGTCAACACTTGAACACGCGCCAGCAGCCCGGCAAAAAGAGCGCCCGAAATTATGCAACAGATTCAGAATTTTTGGCTCCTGTCGCGTCGGAGGCGAGTTTATTTTTGCGCAATTACAAAAAGCGCGGCAAAGAGTAAAAAATTGCGCACAGCAACGCTGACATCGCCAGCTTCAACTGTCAACTGTCGGCGACATTTTTCAGTCCCCGCGAGTGGCGTCCTTTTGTTGCTGTTGCCGTTGTTGTATCTCAGATGTTGCTGCTGCTGTTTCACGCCATTATATTGCAATATGATTATTATGCGAGCGCCAGAGTGTTGACGTTGTCACGTTTTGTTGCATGTCAAGTGCAAGGCGGTGCTGTTAGAGTGCCGTCCTTCGGGTGGGAATGGCGGGAAAAAGTGTTGCCTACTTTCGCTAATTAGCCCATTTCCTTTTTATGGAAAATGCAGGCAGCAGCGAAAGTAGCAATTGTCTCGAAATTTGAAAGCCTTTTCGGATAATGGGGGAAATATTATTAAAAACTGGGGAAGGATTGCCTTGGATAGGTCCTCGTTGTCTCAATTAGGGGCTTAAAAATATCTATGTATTGTAGAGAATTCTATTTTAAATTAACTTAAATAAATTTAGCTAATTTAAACCAATGTTTTAATGCTGTTTCAAAAGATTTCTGTTAGGCCTGAAACTGATTTTAATTTGACTTTAATTGTTTTTGTAGAAATGTTGAAATGTTTTAGGAAGTCTCACTCCCAGAAAATTCTATGGTTGTAGGTAGAACAGGCGTCCTCGATATAGAGAACCTATAATTATAATGTATTTGCTATAGAAAAGTAATATTTAAGGTTTAAATATTACTTTTAAAATATATATGGGAATAATATCATATAAATCAACAATATATTTCAAGTATTAAGCTAGCATATGCACAGGAAAAATGCAAATTCTTATAAAGAAAATATAGACTCTATTCTGAAGTTGAAAATAATGTATTATAGAATGTCTACTGTAGGCGCCTAATATATCTCTCAACTCTATCTTCCCGGACCGCACACACATGGCGGACGGATGAGCAACGACTCTCCTGGTCTGGCCCTGGGCGGCAGCACCAGCATCGTTCTCGGCTGCGTTCCCATAAAAGTTGAACTTTTTGGAGTTGTCCGAAGTGGTCAGGCGGGAGCAGTTGCTGGTCTGCGCACCCCGGCTCCTGCTCAGTCCATGACGACCCTCATCAAAAACGATTTAGAAGCCGAAGCAAAGTTTTTCCTACTTTTTGGCAAATGCGCAAATAACAAATGATTTCGGATCTGGCATCACCCACTTGTAAATAAAAGTGGCCTCCTGTGTTGGTGTGTGAGATGTGTGTGTGATGTGTGCACACCAGCATGTTTGTTTGCCTTTGTTTTTTGTGCCCTGTGTGCCCTGTGCCTGTCATGGCCGCATTCGCCTTTCGGCCAAATCAAACGTAAGCCACAATTAAAACATAAAACTACCAAAGCGATTTTGCTTTTGTTGTTGTTGCGGGGGTGGGGTGTAGGAAGAGTGTGTGTATGCGAGTGTGTGCCGTGCTTTACACACATCAAACATTGTGTAAACGTTTCTTTTTTTTCGTCGGCTGTCGTCTTCAGTTCACACACAGCTTCAGGCTATAATTAGCTCGAATTAGCTGCGTCTGGCGCTGCACTTGGCAGGTGGGGTCCCGGTCCCTGACCCTTTTGGCCCAGTCTCCCCCCTTGTCTAAGTCCATGAACAAGCTCCTTTTTCCTGTAACATAGGTCCAGGCCATTGTCCGGCCAAGAAGAGAGCTTTAGGTACCCCTTAAGTCTAGTAAGGAGTGGGTGTTTGAGTGAGTTTATATGGAATAAAAACGTAATACAGAGTTTGAATTAAAGATTTTTCTTCAAAATAAATAATGTTAAAAATATCTATGAATTGAACGAATATTGATGAAGTCTAAGATTTAAATCAAGAAGTAATTACAAATCGGCGCTATTCACATACTATACTATCTACGTTACCGTGGGTAACTTCTCGTTGACCATAGTTCTTCCGTTTGAATGCCCACTCAGACGTAACCCAATGCTGGCGATGCTAGGGATCTGGTTGAGTCTTCTTTAGGCCAGAGTAGTGGCCAATGGTGGTGCAATCGACGCTGACGATGTCTTGTCATAAATCCGAGAGCCTCGCCGCCGTCGAGGCTGTCAGTAATTAGCGCACTGAACGCCACTCCCTGCAGCCCACAAAGCTAACGAGTCACTTTGCGAGAAAGGAAGGCTGCCAAAGAGGAGGACGAGAAGAAGCAGGAGCAGGACCAAAAGGAGGAACAGCAGCAGGAGAGACGCAGCAGAAGCAATCTGAGGCAGAGGCGTCTGCAATTAGTGAGCAGCTCTCTCTCGGAGGCAGCGCGCATTAAGTGTCGTCTCCCTCATCCTGCCTCACTCCGTCAGTGCAACAAAGTGGCTCCGGCAACATAACACCGTTTTGGAAGAGGCCTCCATGTTCTCACAGGACTGACGAACTGACGGGTTGACAGTCTGACGGACAGAGTGACTGTCTGATACATTCATTTATACGCCAGTCTACTCTTGGGCACGTTCTGGGCCTGCCGAGAGCAACAAACAAGATGCCACTCGACTTGCCAAACCAATTGGCGGTGCTCTGGAGTGCACTTGCCCCTTCTCCACTCCTGGGGGATGTCAAAAGTCATCACCTTTATCGCTAGCCAGAATCGGCGACGGAGGAATCCGGACTGCTTGCCAAGCCGGCCATTTAGACGTGGCATTAGCTGTGGCAATATTATGACTGCAGCTGGAGAAGGAGAAGGGCAAGAAGCAGAGGCACTCGGGTATATTGTAATTCATAATCCTGCGATTTCCTTGCCAGAAGACACTGCCATCGCCTTACTTCCTGTTGTGGTTGCCCACGGCTTAAGTGGCGTCTCCGTCTTCGACTTGGGCCGTCGTCCTCGAAAATTGTGACATTGATTGTGTTTGTGCTTGGGCTCAGCTGAAGAAAGGCAGTAGATAGAAGGAGGTCCTGGGAGGATCTAAGCCGTTGAGCACTGAAAATATTTCACTTGGCTGGAGCTCCAGATGATTGCAGTTGCCATAAGCGGTCATAATTGTGGCAGGAATCTGCCGCCGAGAGGGCTTAAGGGGTTAAAGGAGACTAAAAAATTTCCCAAGAAAAACTCAGTTTAATTTCAATTCATTTTGGTTTTTTATTTATATATATATATATATATATATGTGTTCTCCACTGTCATATCTTTATACAATCCATACACATTCCTTTATTGGTATCCTTTTTATTTGCTTAACTAAAATGTACAGACATTAACGGACAGAAAACAATCTGGAGAAGCCAAGTCAATATATAATATATCGTATATATATAGTCAATAATATGTTTCCTCATATTTACAATCATTTACATGGATATTTTAAGTACATTACGAGTAGTTACCCAATCATCGTTCCCATAGATTCTGCTCTTGATAGCTGTACAGCAACGTTCGTTCCCTTAACAGTTAGATATTTTAATTATTGTTCTCTCTGTCGCTTCTCCATCTGATTCGGTATCTGTATCTCTGTATTGCGGTATCTGTATTTGTATCTGTAGCCCCATCTCTATATTCTGTGACATTCTCTTTGGTCGCTGCTTGGATATTTACACGGCTGTCAGCTGCTAAATGATATACATATGTATCGAAGTCCTTTGTATAAATTCTGTAGAGTTATCTAACGCTGCCTTTTCTTATGCCTTTCCCTTCCTCTTATATAAAAATATGTTCTTAACCTAAACGTTAGCTCCTGGTGTCCACTACAATTGCTAGACATTCGTCACACCCAGCTTGGCCAGGTTGCCCAGCGTGATGGCATCTCCGGGCTGAAGTCGCAACGCCGCTTTGTAGCTGGCAGCCGCATTATTCGTCCTTCCCAGCAGATGCAGGATGGCCCCCAGATTGGTGTGGGCATGGGCATCATCCGGTCGCAGAGCCACAGCCTGAAGAGGAGATACCAAATTAGGTTTAAAATAAGGTTCATTAGGAGGACCTTTTCTCATAGGTAACTCACCTTTCGGTACCACATTTCAGCCTCCACCTTCCTGTCCAGCAGACGCATTGCCGTGGCAGCTGCCACCACCAGAGCATAGTCCTTTGGCGCCAATTCAGCGGCTCGGCGATGATAGATGGCGGACTCATGATGTCGCGACTGCAGCGATAGGAATTCCGCTAAAAGGAGGGATAAATGTAAAGGATTACGTACTTGCATTTTGGGTTAAATAAAGTTCTGAACATCTCACCATAATGATGATAGACGCTGGCCTGCTCGGGGGCCAGTTGTAGGGCCCGCTTGAACCACATTTCCGCCTCTGAGGCACGGCTGCTCTGCAAGAAAAAGAGCGAATAACTCAGAAATATATTCCCTAACCTTTTTAAAACCAAGAAAACTTACATTTCTGGCCAAAGTGATGCCATAGGAGAGATGCGCTCCCACCTGGTTGGGTTGCAGTTCAAGAGCAGCTCTATGGTGTCGTTCCGCTTCGTCCCACTGCTGCAGACGTCCCAGGACATCACCAATTCGCTGGTACAGGACCTCTTGCTGTTGGGGCAATCCCGGCAGCGAGGATAGTGCTTCTCTGTAGATGGCTAGAGCTCTCTGGAGCTTGCCCTGCTCCACGTAGAGTGCGCCCAGTTGCAAGTACGACGAGCTTCTTGCCTGGTCATGGGCCCCACGGTCTCGAACAGAAGCTCCGTCCAGATTAGAGCCCGCCTGTAGGATCTCAATGGCCTGCTGGCGCTTGCCCAGCGCTATGAATGATATGCCCAGGTTAAGGTAGGCCACTGTGTCGGGGAGGAGAACATGTAAAATCTCTGAAAAACTGCAAAAAAGGCAAACTCACCCGCCAGATTCGGTCGGAATTTGATGGCACGCTGAAAGCACTCCACAGCCGAGGGATAGTCCTGCTGATTCTGGTGCAGGATGCCCCTGAAGCGAGAGCGTGAGCAAGAGTGAAAGTGTTGACATTAATAGACTGAACTTGTGTCCGCCTCTCAAGATCTAATTAGAGCGTCCAAATCGGAGTGACTCCGGTCGCTCCTCTTGTGGGTTTCGTGGAGCGCCGCCTAACAAGCCGAGTGCCCGCCCTTGAATGTTTTGAAGGGTGGCTACTTACACAGAAAGAAATTACATTTCTCAGAAGCTTGCTTCTCTAGAATTTCAAAGCAGCCAACCTTCAGCGAAAGTGTACTTGGATTTATGTAATTAGTTTGCTGTTGGCTGCTGGCACTTTTCCCACAACATTTTCTCAAGCACAAAAAAAAGGGGGAAATGCAAACAGCAAATGATGGAGGAAGAGAAGGGAGGGTTCTGTTTCCTTTTCCCATTTCCCATTTCAAATGCAACAAGAGCAGCAACTGTGGCAAAACACCAACAATAAAAGCTCGAAAGTAAAGTAAAAAATCAAATTATACAGCTCAGTGATTTTCTGGTTTCGGTGTTTGGCTACTCGTGGCTCCAGCTCCTGAACAGCACTCCTGCTGGTGTGTGTGGCAGTGTGGAGCTGGAGTCGAAATTCGTGGAGATGGCAATCAGTCAAGCAAGAGACATGCGCCGCGAGCATTGCCATTGATGATTTGATCGCCGTAAATAATGTATGTACAAGATGTGTATCCGCAGGATACGTTCTGGTTAGAGGCTGCTACTGCTGCTGCATTGATTTTCGATTAGCGACCAGCCTGTTGAAGGGTTTCCACAGGACACACACCACGCACATTACGGCAGCCTTAGCAGTGTGACCTGGTTCTGAACCATTGACTTGGGGATTCCAGCATTAGCCGCGGCAACGGGGAAGAGGAGACCTAAGGACACTAGGATCCTGGCTGAGTACAAGCAATAATCTGGCCTGCGACAAGCCCGCTGCTGTCTGACGTTGACAGACAGGCGGTAAAAAGGAAACCCGAAATGACGCACTGAATATTCAAAGCACACAACTCCGCCGCGCTCGCTTTTCTTTTTGCTTTCTGCTTTTCTTTTTTTTTCTCTGTTTCTCCCAGCTTTGTATTTCCGCTTTTTCCTGCTCCTGCTTCTGCTGCTGCTGCTGCTGCTGGCTTTTCTTTCTTCTGTCGCATCGCATCGCGTCGCGTCGCGTCGCTGCTGTGAAATATGCGCAATGAGCAAAAATGCAATGCGAACAGACAACAGACAGCAGACAAAACACAGACCCAGGAGCAGCACCATAGAAGTACAGCTCGGCACAGGACATTGCGGAACAGGACAGAACAGAACAGAACCGAACTGAAAGCGAAGAACATAGCACGCTTACAGACTTTGTCAGACGGAACGGTCGGAGCGGGACGGAGAGAGAGTGTGAAAGCTAAGGACTTTTGTCGAGCATCCTGGATGGTACATCATGAAAAATATACAGAGATTTCTCTGGAGATAAACCTAAAGATCTTAACAAGATGGGAACTTATAAACTTAGCACTCTAATTAATTATCAAAAAATGATATTATCTTGTATTATTTATACATTGTACATATGTACCTCCTTTTTACTTAAATAAATAAGGATAAACATAAGCTAAACAAGATCTTAAAAATGAGAGACATGAAAAAGGATTTCCTAATCATTGTTTCTAAACGTCTTTTAAAAGTAATTAAAGAGGATAATTCAAGAAGACTGAAAGACTACGAATATCCACTTTCCTTATACAAATTCACTTCTATTTCCCTAATTTTCTCTGCCTGTATGCGTCACAAAATGCGCATAGTTCTGCAGCGGCACGCAAATGCCCTGAGCAGGATACAAATGGGAAAGTACGCGGCGAAGGATGCAGTTTGCATGGCGACTTGGAGTAGGGGAAGGATTGTTGCATGTCTCTCGGGAAAGGAAAGGAGAAAAGAGGGAGAAAAAAGGGAAATGGGCTTCATTTGACAGCTTGTTCGGCATTGTATTGCCAGGCTAGGGACGAAGGACGATGGAGTCTCTCATAACTGGGATGCTTCGCTGCATAAAATGGCCGCGCTAAATGCGCACCCAAGCGGAGTCCTGAGGGTTGCGGGAGATGGAACTTGGAGGAGGGTTGGAGAACGCATGGAGAGATAATGAAAATGGCTGCCATTTATCGCATCGCTTTTGCCTGTCACATATGGGGGTAGGCAGCCAGTAATGCGGCCGGTTCCGGCTTACACTTTTCCACTAAAAGCGCAAAAACTAAATAAAATCACAGAAACCAAGGCAGAAAAGTCTATAAAATCATAAAAACTACATTTAACTTAAAGGAACTAAAAGAAAAACCTACATTTTAGCCGAAAATAAGTTCTCTTTGATGTAAAAAAAAACGGCATAACAACTCAAATTCCACTCTAGATACTCCCCTTAATGGTCGCTAATGGCTCAGAGTTATCAGAGTTATCCTAGTTATTGACTACTCACAGGTTAAAGTGCACGTCCGCCATGTTGGGCCTGTAGCGAATGGCCTCCTGCAGCACCTGTTTGGCCTCCTCATAGCGTCCCTGCGAGCTGAGCACACTGCCCAGATTACCCAGCGCTAAAGAGAGCAAATCAAATTAGCCGGATCGCCGCGGAAAAAGAGCTCTCTAACTTACCCTTTGGCGGATTGATGGCAGTCGCACTCCTGTACAGGCTCTCCTCGTCCCGCCAGTCGGCGTTCCGACGCACAGTCCTCAGGCTCATGGCGGCCAGCATGACACTAAGGCTCAAGAGCAGGGTGCAGCGAGTACGCTGAGGGCAGGCCATCAGCTTGGAGACCCCATAGCCCACGAGGAGGCAGAAGCCCACGCTGGGCAGGTACAGCAGTCGCTCGGCCACCACAAAGCCCACATAGAAGAGTAAGTTGCTGGCGGGCAGGAAGGGCAGGGCCAGGAAGCTGCAGGACATGAGCAGGACGCAAGCGTGCCTGTTCCCCGGCGACATGCCATCCAGTGCATAGTCCGAGGAGCAGTGGAAGCTGCCGCTCGAGTTTGAACTCGACGAGGACGAGGAGGAGGAGGAGGAGCTTGAGCTGGAACTGGAACTGGAGCTGCTGCTGTTGGTGCTGTTGCTGCAGCTGCTGCTGCTGCGGGAGCCGCGAAAGGCGGAAGACACGAGGTGATGGGGCTGGCCCTGGGCGTGGGAGGAGCTCGAGGTGCTGCCCTCGTAGACGTAGCCACTGCTGCTGCTGCTTTGGTTGTTATTGTTGCAGTCGCGGCAGGGAAGTGCCTCCTGATGATGGTAGGCTGCCTCAAAGGCTTGGTACTTGCTGCTGCTGTTGGCCAGTCGCTTGCGCTTGGAGCGGGACTTGCGACCGATTGCCACCTTCTGGATGTGATACTGGGGAAAGGAGGAGGTGCCGCTAGCCACGCCGCTGGCCACCTTGTGACCGCCGAGGAGAAGCTGGCGACAGCTCCGCCACGCCACGCCCACCAGCACCGAGTAGAAGCAGGCGGACTGGGCGTTCCTCCTGTCCCACAGGGAGGTGACCCTGGGCAGGGCATCCATGCCCCAATCGAAGCTCAACACCTGCGGCTGCAGCAGCAGTCTCAGGTTGAAGACGGGCAGGTAGAGGAAGGTCAGCAGGCGCGTCCAGGCGGAGGGAGTGCGGGCAATGGGATTGTCGGCACTGGAGAAGGCCGTCTGTGGTCCTGGAACGATGACCAGGCGGCAGTATATGCCACAGCAGAGAGCGCCGAGAACTATGCAAACCGATCGAATGCGTTGCTGGAAAGGCATCACAAAATTAAGGGAAATAAATCAATAAACCATAAGAAAATGTCTGGAAAAATCACCAAATAACTGCATGAAAGTAGTACACACCTTATCCACCTGACCGCTCAGTCCACGCATAATATCAAACAAGGCGCAGACTAGGAGCGCCGTTACGGCCGTCTCCTTGCAGAGCAGACCCGCCAGTGCCAGGATCAGAGTGGTTCCCAAGGCCAGCCACTGACGAGGATCGCCGGACTCGCGCCAACGCATGTGACGCAGATAACTGAGGTACGTGAGCAGATAGCAGACGCAGGCGGCGACATCCGCCCGCCCCACAACACCAGCCACCGCTTCCGTGTGGATGGGATGAGCGGCAAAGATTGCCCCAGCGGCTAAGACAGCCCACACAGAGGCCAGCAGAGTGCGGGCAACGCGCACCACCAACGCGGTGGCCACGCAATGGAGCAGGTTGTTGACCAGGTGAAAGCCCCAGGGTGCAAAGCCGCTGCCCAGCAGATAGTTGAGCCGGAAACTGAGCACGCAGAGCGGACGCCAAGAGCCATGGGAGCCGTTATCCGTTAACGGTGTGCCCCAGAAATCGTTGGCGAAACTCCGTTGCCAGGGACCGCTGCCAGAGACATCCGCATTTGCCAGAATAGCGCGCCTGCAATGAAAGAATATAAGCAATTATACTTTAGATAAAAATTCAAAAGATATGTAAAGATTTCTAATGCATTATTGAAGAACTTAAGTTCAAGAAGCAATTTATAATTTTAAATAGTATTTGAAACCTTTAAGTATGTCAGTTTCCTAAGCTTACAGCGAAAACCCTGACACAATTTAGCCCCAGGACTGGTAAAAAGTGTATCCCAATATTGCCAGATTTTTGGAATTTCCATCCCCTCCCCGAAAGAAGAAATTAAGTGCTCGAGTTGCAGCAGAGAATGGGAATGCATGTCTTTTGTCGACGTTTTTGCCTGGCAACTTTTGTCCGATCATTAAGACCATTCCCGCACACACACACATGCATTTATTGTGCACATTTTCAGCCGCAGGCCAGTCGAGGTTAAAGCCAAACTGGTTGCGTTTCGATGTTGTCACTGATGGCATCATCATCAGCATCGGCATCGGCATCCGCAAGCAGAGCACTCTACAAGAGAGCACTGCAAGAAAAATATCCCTAGCTCTGATTTATAGCAAATATTAAACTTTAATTTTTAATGAGATTATTTAGCAACACTTAATAAATTATAAGCTGTATTAGCAATCTTTAGAGAATCTAGAAACTAAAAAAAAATACAATTTCTCTATTCTCTTTTGAAAATGGGGTAAGCTATTAAATTACTTGCATTTTTAGCAGCTTTCTGAGAATCCCTTTTTTTTTGCTGTGCACAAGGACAGCGGCAACTACAATTCTGAGAAGGACTTCCACTACAATGCCAACATCATCGACTGCTATCCTGTTGGCTTTTCCCACACAAACACATTTACGCACACACACCACCGACTCGTGCCTAGCTTGCATTTTGGTCTTTGGCGGGGAGTTCTACTCCGATCCTGCTCCTTCCCACTCCTGCCACTGTCCTCCTCCCCTTTGCATTCTTACCTGTGCCACCTGTGCACTCTTTGCACGCACGGCAGGCGGACTTTTGTAGGATTTTGGCCGGGTGTTCGTGACAACGACGGTGGCGGTGCCAGCAGCTCGTATATCATGGGAAATGCCGATGAGGTGGAGCTGCCGGAGCAGGCCCAGCTTTCCCACCTGTACTACCTTCCCGCTTCCCGCAGTGGTTCACATAAACAAATGCCACTCTAATGCCGCATAAAGTCGCTGGAGAGCGTCTCCTTGTCAGTGTGGTGGGCGGGCGGTCCTGGGTTTGCCTGGGCTGAAATTCGATTTTAAGCACCAACGGAATTCCATTGCAGCATCAAGGCATGCCGCAGGCGACCTTTTACCTTGCCATTTTCCTAATATTTTTTTTTCATTTCACAATGTTGGGGAGTATTTCCTATCGCAACTTTAATAAATTTGCCTGGTAGCTGCTGCTTGAACGTTTTCCCCCATATTCGCAGCTGCTTGAACTTCCCCTAAATCTAGGCCATAATGACTCTTACCTGTCGTCGTAGACGAAGCCGGCATTCAGGGTGTTCAGATACAGGATGAAGGCCAGGCTGCAGCAGAATAGACACGTGTAGTCCATGCTGAAAAGGGCGAGAGGAGAATGAGTAATCGATTAGTTAAGACCAAAAGCTATTACAAGACAGAAATCATGTTTGTGTTAGTAGAGTTTATTGGGTATTATGGGAAATATTAAAGTTTAAATGGAAAGTATAAGTTTGAACCTTAATTGAGTATTTCGACTTGAAAATACACTTTATAGGAAGTACGATAGCAGCACAAATTAAAGAATTTTGCAATTTTTAATAAAGAAACGCTTGAAACAGTCTTTATGGAAACATTCAATTAATTTATATCAGATTTAATTGATTTTATATCCCTGTAAAGGGAGTTACCCTTGGCTTGAAAATGAGTCCGCGAAAGTTGTGACATTCTTTCTGGACTCTGGATCATATTTCCCATTACAGGTATTTGCTGTTGCTGAGTAACTGCTGGCAGCAGCTTTTCCTCTGCTTTTCTTTTACTTTTCCTTTGCCTTCCGCTCTCGGCTTGCCATTCCTTTCAGGGCGGCAATGCAATGCAGGTAGATTGCATTCATGACTTCCTCCTTTTTGGCGCATTGTCATTGTGTTGTCCTTTCGGACTCTGTGACACAAGTTGTTCTTGTTCTTGTCCTGCTGGAATGTTGTTGTTGTTGTTGTGGTTGCTGTTGCCTTTGTTGTTGTTTACTGGCCGTTGATGATGTTGCTACAGCCATTACACATAATGAGAGGCAGCAGTCTGTTGCCGTTGCTGTTGCTCTTGCATTTGCTTATCCCACCCCGTACCCCTTTCAACCCGCCTTCAGTCCCTTTTCTCTGTTGCTCTGACTCTATATGCACATTTGTTGCTGCGGTTTCCAACGTCAACAACGACCTCCTCCTGGTACTCCTACTCCCTCCCGAACTCCACCAAAAGATACAGGCCCTTTTGAGCGCCAACAACAGCGTCGTTGACATTAAGAGTCGCAGCAGTTGCAGACAATAAAGGCTATCAACGAGCCTTGCCTGCGATGTGTGTAGGTATACTCGTTGGCTTTTCCAACGATTAATGAACACACTCATACTCCAGAAAGACCTTGGGTTATATTCAGCCATTACCTATCCGACTTCCCTTCTAAATAACTTCCGATAGAGAGGGTTTGCTATTTAAAAAGGTAAAATCCTATCATGTTTATTAGCTACAGTCAAAAATAAGCTAATAACAGTATTAACGTTTCTTCAGAGCTTGTACAAAGAGCTCAACAACTTGTATAATCATTTTAATCCTCTGCCAAGATCGAACGCAAAAAAACTTCAAATATATACCTTCGATCTACATTTTAAATAAAATCCTTATTTATTCTTAGCTAACCTTTAGTATTATATATCATTCCCATTGATATTCGTTACGAACTAGTTCTCGGGATCAAACCAAATTGCGCAACACCAGCGCTTTTCCTTAAGTTTTCCTTTCCTTTTTTTTGGCCTTGTACATGCGAGTAATAAGCAGTTGGCTTAGGCTACGCTAAGTCTCACAAGGGGCGAGAGGAAGAGCTTGGGTTGGAGGTCTGAGGTCTCTCGGTAAGCCGGCATAGTTTTGTCGACGTTGACACATTAAGCGAGAGAGAGAGAGATTTGGCATTATGCACGAGGGGCCGGGCACCGGCTTATGGCCAAATTAGCAGCATTCAATATGCGAGTAAGCCGCCAAAAGGGAAAATGGGAAAAGCGAAAGCGAAGGCATAACACACACTGGCACACACCAGCCAAAATTGCTTTGCTAATGAGCCATAATGATGAGCTCAGAGCTCGTAGCTCGGAACTCGGAGTTGCTTCTCCTTTTCTTTTGTTGGTGTTTGCCTGATTGATTCGCCTGCAGTTTCCGCCTGTTTCCGAGCCATTGACTGCTGGGCGAGCTTAGCACGGACGGACCTTGTATCATTTCCAGCTTGTCAACTCATTTGGCGAGCGACTCGCATACCAATTATCCGCAAATAATTGCCCACAACTTGAGCACTTTATATAAGAAGAAGGTCCTTTGTTTGCTGGTCGTACATTTCCTTTGCCTTCCTTCCTTCCGCACAATCTCGCTCACACATGGAGGAGGGGCAGCTCCTGGGGCCTGTCCTGGGGCCCGGCCTGGCTAGGGCTTTATCGGCTAGCTAGTCTCGGTCATAAATCATGTTTTATTTTCGTAATTAGCCCGGCCACACCACATAAATAACGGGCTTTTCATTGTCTCAATTTTCGTGGGAGTGTGCTCCTCGGCTTTGCGTTTGTTGTTTGCCTATTTAACAGTTCCAGGTTTATTGTTGATTAAATTTCCACTTTGTCTTATTACTTGCGCCATGGTCGCACTTTAAACTGTTTGCCAAGTTGCCACTTGCCATTGGCCATTTTCCCTTGCTTTCCTGTCACTTTCCACTTGCCTCGCCTCATGCCAGTTGGCACTTTTGTTTTTTTATTGCCCTGCCACCTGCCACCTGCCATCCTTTGCTGCTGACCTAGTAAATTGTGTCGTCTAATGGTTTTTCTAGCGTTGCGTTGCTTTTGCGTTTGTTTGTTGTGCCTTTGACAGTTTCCGCTTCCGTTGGGCAGGTGTTTCCCTGTGTTTTCCACACTTCCCCACGAATACGAAGGTCGACCATAACCCGTTGGTTCCCTCGGATGCAGGTGAATCGATCCAGGGTTACTCTGCAGGCCTCAATTAGCCAGCAGAGCTGGACTTTGGGTATTAAAATTCTAAATTAATTGCCCGAAATGCCAAAAGCAGCAGCAGCAGCGGCAGTATGGAAATTAGAAACTAGCCCAGGACTCTGGAGACTAATAGACGTAAAATTTAAGCGCATTGAATTAATTTCCCTCCTCCCCGAAACCTGAACTCCCTCACGAATAAAGTTATTTAGGGGTCCGGCCAGCAAAAACTATAATTAATAGGCGTTTTTATTTCACTTTGCTTGATTATGCATAAAATTAATTATATGCCGACACCTGCGGCCAGCGGCCAGCCTGGTGTTCTATGTAGCTGGAAGTTCGGCCCCTCGGAAAAAGGGGTTAACCACCCTCGACACCCACGATGTACACCTGCTGCTTTTTTTTTCTTCGTTTCCACCCCGAAAAGGTGAACAATCATTTGCCGCTTAAATTGCTGTCGAATAAGGCTGAACCGGTGAGCCTCCAGTAGAGTAAACCTGCCAAAAGTGAAAGTTTATTATTATGCGGTATGCAGCGTTGGCCGGGGCTTTGCGCTGCATTTTAAATAAGCCCCAAAAAAGCAGGCAGTTGCAGTTTAGCTAAGTTCAGTTCCCTTCATATTCCCCAGGCTCTGTATATAGCTCGCTCTCTATGGCCCAACCGGACATCAAAATAATGAACGGAAAGGCAGCCATTTTGGGAAAGTACCGTAAAAATGCCGAAAAACGTTTTAAAAATGAAACGATTACACCATTGCGGCTTGCAAACGACCAAGTTATGATAATGTTTGGCCAACTAAACTCGTTTAGCTTGCCAAATACGAATGCAGCCACCACGTGGGGTGTGTGTGTGGTGTGTGCGGATGTGCAAGGTAAGCCGCACAGCAAGTGCGCAATACATGCAAACAAGTCGGAATCCGAACTGGAGAGTGCACCCAGAGTGGAGTCCGGAGTCCCGGCCTGACTTTCCGGTCAGCTTTCGTTAGGCCCAGGGCTTCCAATATTTTTTGATGTATTTGGAAGCCCACCCAGCTGAGCTCTGTGGGTGTCTTTGGTTGAAGAGAGCAGGGCTCGAAATTTGAGTAGCAAGTATGAATGCTAGTGCGGTCGAGTTGCAGTTGAAAAAGGGTTTTACATTTTGAAAATATCAAAAGGATTATTTTAAAAAAAATGCTTGATCAATCTATTACATTGGGAGAATTGCGGGTGCTAAATAAAATATAAATAAATGATCATAAAAGAGCTCTAGAGGCAATCTATCAAAATCTATTAATGATCGTTCTGATCTGGAGTGGCTAAGAATATATTTAAACTACTTTCAAAGCTCGTTTATGTGCCATTGTGCATTCTTCCCAAATTAAAAATTTGCGTTCTTACATTGTGCACGTTCTTCTGCACAGTTCCTCCAATCTGAAAGGAATGCTAGAGGATAATTGAATCATTTTGAGATCTTACAAACCACAAATTACTCATATTAATTTGTAATTCATTTAAAAAACATACAATCATTTCCAGAAATATTTATTCTAGTGTACTAGAGTCGAATTCGAAGCCAAAGCAAGTAACGGAGTCAGACTTTTGGCAGTTTTATGCTAATCACAAAAAGGCAGTTTCCCGCCCACACACACACATATGTGGGGGCGTAGCTCGTGTTTGAGGAAAACTTTTCATATTTCGGGGTCCGGACCAGGGCCCTGCAGTAAAGTTTTCCGTTCGCTTTGGAGGCTTTCCTCGAGTTTCGGTTTTATAACTCGTTGAACATTTGCCCAACAGTTCGTACAATTGCAGTGCCGTTGTTGCCGCCCCGTGCAAAACCTGTCGGTGAGCGGCTTTTCGAAGGAATTATGAAAGTGCCGCAGTTCCGCTTGGGGCTCAGATTGTGTCGAAATTTGAATGCGCAGCTGATTTTCTATACGCTCGGATCGAAAAGATTAGTTGGAAATACTTGAGGAGATTCCGCCTGCCGATAGACACCCTAATACCGGCATAAATAATAATTGGGTAATAATTAGCATCTGTCAATTAACGCAGTCCTCTCGATATGCTCTCGAGTTTCGATCCGCTCAGCTCTCACACTTCACGGCCATAATTTAATTTAAATGCCCAAAACTGTGAATCGTTTAATTATGTATTCGCTCTCGCACACACACTCGCACAGCGGAAAATGGGTGGAAAACACTTAACGAGGGGCAGGACGGCGGTGTGTGGGAAAGGATGCTCTACGGATTTACTATGCCAAAATGTTTTGGCGACCGGGGAAAACAAAAGCCAAAAACCCAAAAAGTGGAATCCGAAGCGTCTCGATAATCGTGTTGGGTGGAAAATTGGGGGAAAATCGAGGGGAAAAAGAGAAGCTGCGGCCTAGTTACGAACTGAGTATGTTAGTGGGGTGTGCGTGTGTGTTGTGTGTGAGCTGCGTTAATTGAATGCGCAACTGTCGTGCCCGCCCTCTGCCGCCCCGCTCCTCTCATTTGCGTAAGCCTGTTGAACAATTATAACCGGGATGTCCAAAATGCCAGGCAAGTGCCTTGAAATTGAGTCCGACGACCAACGTGGCGTATGCGTGTTGCTCTATATGCTAATTAAAATGACATGTACGTATATAAGCATTACTGTCTGTATGTGTGTGTGTATCTCTGTCGCTTTTTGTCTGTCTGCCTCATGTGTGTGTGTGTGTGAGCTTTGTGCTGTTTGCATTACATAATTATAATTACGCATACGCCACGTTGGCGCGCATATGATTTGCCCGCTGTTTTGCACTTGAAAAATATAATGGAAGCTTTGTAACCAAACTAGATTTAATACAATTTATGGGAAATAAGATTTTACAATTTTTTGCAAGTTATTTAAAAAAAAAATGGGTCATCTTTAGGAACACATACAAATCCACACATTGCGGTAAGCAAATACCAAGTGCTAAGGTTTACAAATACAAATTTCATACAGAACAAATATATCTGCTTCCGATTTTGTTATCTGGCTTCGTATTTAAGAAAAGCATTTTGTTGTCTGGTTCCGATTTATTAGTTCGGTGCCTAACCTTGTTTTCTAACCAAAAATACCATTTCCAACCTTCAGAAATATTATATTATCTAAAGATAAGCGGACCTTGCGGTTAATTTGCATCACAACACTTTGGTTAAATACTACAATAATACTTAATAACACCATCATGAATTTTCTCTAACTGTACCTCTATCAGTACATCGAGAACTTGGTACATTCGTTCATACTGTGGGATTGTGGCAAATATTTACGATACTGTTGCATTCGTACCACCAGTTTTTTCAGCCCAGACTCCCAGTTATTTTTTTCCTTTAGCCCTTAAATAGTTGGCATGGAATATTAAACATTTTGACGCGTTGCTCAAACAAGCCGGTCAGTAAAGAGAAAAAAAGAAAACTCCCAGCAAATCGAAACATTAACTGGTGGCGGGGCGCGGGTTCGCATGAAATAATTAAACGGCAAACCATATTTGTGCCCATCAGGTGTCCAGTCCTGCATCCTGCATATATCCCGCTGCGTTTGCAGTATGTGTGTATATAGAGTCCGAAAAGAAATCCAATTGCTAACCGCAAACATAATTAAAAACTTTGCGCAACCACAATCGATGGCAACGGGATTGCGTTCCGATTTCTGGACATTATACAAGCCACGTGGCAGGGACTGGGACAAATGCGGAAAATGGGGAAAGGAAAAAGGAGCTGTTGCAGTTGCAATAAAATTGAGCGGAAATGCTCAGGGGCTGCGTGACACGAACCGCAATTTTCTCTCTGAACCTTCACCCCCCAGAGTCGATTCGTACGTGGGCATAAATCCAATTAAATCACAAGTTACGCAATGTGATAAGTCACGTTGTTTATTGTTTCAGTGCCAACACACAGGAGCAGGAGACTGAGCATCTGCAAGGATGGGGGGCAGGACTCGCACTCGCACACCGCAATTTATGCACAACCGACAGGCAAACAACGAAACAAACAAACAACTCACGCCGCCAGCAGCCGTTGCGGTGTGCGAAAAATAAAATAAAAATAAAAATAAAAAATAACAAAAAAAAAAACAACTGTGGTGGCACGTTCAAATGAAGCCCCATAAAATTCAGCACAACTAAACGCAGTCCTGGCTGTGGATTTTCAGAGCGTATATCAGTGGAGCTGCAGCCACCGCGATGGATAATCCCGGCTAGCCACCTCCGATGCACTGGCTCCTATGAATGCATAAAATCCTACGAAATAAATGATTTCATTCATGCTGACTAATTCCGGCGGTTTATTTTGAAGTTGCAGAGAGTATTAAAAAGAGGTGGAAATATTATAAATTTAGATAAATATAGCAGAAACTTAGACATATTAAATTTCTTAATAATAAATGTAGCTTGAACTATAAGCCATCTTTAAATATTCTATTTTGATACTCATTAAAATAAATATTTTAATATACTTCCTTCAGAATACTTTCTATAAGAACATGCTCTTTAAGTTATTAAAAACCACTTTCCCTTGAATTTAAATACTCGTAAGCCCCAATAAAAACCATTGACAGAGTCATGAAGCTAAAAATAAAGCCCCTCTTTCGTCGAAGGCTGCTTCGATTTTTGTATGGCTTCCAATGAATATCTTTCCCGGCAACGACGACCCAGTTTATGGCTGCTTGACCAACTCTTAACATCCCCAAACCTCGGCTCGGGCTCCTGTCTCTCACTCATTATTTACTTTTTGGTCAAGAGGTTTGGAAGAGGATGAAGGCGGAAAAAGGGCACAATACCAGGGTGAAATATGAGTTTGAAAAAATAAAAGGAAACACACTGCCAAACAATTTTTGAAGTGTGTTTTCGGGGCACATTGAAGTTCCGTGTGGCTTTCAGCGCTGCTCCGTGCAAACTTGATTATATTTCTGCCAAACGAACCACGGTGGGTGTGGATGGTGCTTCGGGGCGTGGTCAGTCCCAAAAGGTAAGCCAGGGTCCTGGTTTATTGAAGCATCAATTCCTCTTTTTTTTTTTTTGGTCAGCCAAATTATTTATTAAGTCCCCAAAAGGGGCAGCGACGGCGACGCCTCACTAAAGATTCGCCGCAGATTCCTACTAACCGCAAGAAAAGGGTTTTCCCCGTAGCAGGCAAACTTTTAATGCGAAAATGGGGAAAAGCAGCTTTAAGACCAAGCCAAGACGCGTCCTTTTATGGTTTTTTAATGCTGCAGCATTATTTTTAGGTGGCTTCAATGCTTCACTCGCACTCGTACACGTCCTGCGGCGACTTGAACGGCGCGTTGGAGCGTTAAAATTTGTCACGCGCGCACATGGGGCGTATGTGTAATTTTTGTGCACTCTGCCCGAGGCGCACTTCCCTATTTCCGCATCGATCGATGGGTGTGTGTGTGTGTGCCAGCCAGTGCTAGCTGGCAAATGTATATCGCAAACATTTCTATCAATCATTCAAAGCGATTGATTCGCAATGCAAACGAAGTTGGAGTAGGAGTCGGAGCGCACCTGCAGCTGCCGGTTTCCATTGCCAAAATAATGCACATTGCAATATCGTCCTAGCTCACCCACACACACACACACACTGTCGCAAATTGACAGCCAACAGATTTTTTTTGCCATTGTGGAAAAATGCTCGTCATGTGCGGGCTAAACCTCGCCAGAGATACAGAGATGCAGATACAAGTTCGGATGTAGATACAGATACAGACCAGGACACAGGGCAAACAAGCAAATAAACAGGAGCAGCCAGGCGTTGGCAAGGGGGGGAGAGCAGCTGCCACATGCTGGTAGCCAGCACAATTTGCTGTTGCAAATTTGTATCTGCTATGAAATGTAAGAATGTAATTGATGTGCCATTTGTGGCGAAGTGGTGATTGAGCAGGCAGGCAACAAGAACAGCACTAGCAGTACCAGCAGCGGGTTGCAGGTGACCCCGGTATTTTCCAAGATACAAAAGGCTGGCTGCATCGCCACGTACATAGAGAAAAATTTATATTTTCTAGTTAAAAAAAGGTCAAAGCTTGATATAAATAGATTTGTATATTTTTATTTAGATCAAGAGTAACTTTTTACTATTTTTACCAGCTAGAATTACTCTAATTAAGGGAATAGATATATTATTTATTGATATTTTAATGCGTGGGTTTAATAAATTGGACGATATTTTTTATAACTTATTAAGCGCGTTGTCGAAACCACACCTGTAATAAGTAAGGTGTTATTATTATTTCCTTTAGAAATTAACAACTCATAAATTCAATCTTTACAAAAGGCATCCTATCGTGATATTCTTTTAAATTGAAAAACATTTTCTCTTTCTGTATTTCTTTTGACTGTTGCCGATGAATGCCAACCAAACACTTTATTTTAAGTGAATGAAATGAAAACAAATATTGCAAATTTACACAATATAGAGAGAGCACGCTGTTGCCGGTTTGTGTGGGGATGTGCGAGTCAGTGAGGGATTGGCATATCTGTGGTGGAGCTGCGGTTTGCGGCCAACTGTCCATTATGCGGCTGCCAACAGTCGCGTATTCGCATTTGCACTGACCACCCCTAACTCTTCCCTCGCTTATTTAATCGATGATTTATCGGGTTAACAACGGCACTGTGCTCATCCTCCAAAACCAAACTAATCGATGATTAGTGCCCGAGTACCGATCTTGGCTACCTTCTCTCTCTCATCGTGTGCCCAACCATGTTTGAGCTGGGCAAATACAACTTACTGATTTTATTGCAAATTGATTTTATGTACACCTGCCACGCCCACACACACATCGAAGGTCCTTCGACTGCCAGCCAGCCAGCAGTTTAATTCAAACAAATTTTTCATGTTTACATTGTAGGGCGATAGTGGAAACTTTTTAATCAAAGTTAATTGGAAAGTTTTGCTTTGTCATTGCGCACACACACACACACACACACACACAGGAGACAGAGACAGATGGCTTTATATAGACTTCGTCTGGCCAACACACATACATACACGCAGGGACGTGCATAAAAAGGGCAAAAACTAAAAACTGAAAAGTAGAATGTAGGTTATCCTTCGGCGCACACAAAATGGTTCTCGATTCTCTGTGGGTTACTCCTCACTCTCTCGCTCTCTCCCTCCCTCTCTCTCTTTCTCTCTCTCTATATATATATATATATATATATTTCTGTCTTTATCCCTATCCCTATATCTATCTCTATCTGCTAGCTGGTTGCCGTTGTTGTAGTCGTCGGGCCCCACCTTTGATGATAAAATGTCATTTTGCTCGTTTACGTGTTCGGTGCCGTGTTTGGCCTTCTCCCCTCCACCTTCCTGCTCCTGCTGCTGCACGCTCCTGTGCCCTTTTTAGTCCTTTTTACTGCTGCCAGGGCCAGGGCTGACATTCAGCGCTCTTGATTAAATTTTATGCAGTTTAACTATTTCTTTTTGGTTTTCAACCCAGAGCTGTCTCTGGTAGAGAAGCAGAGGGAGATGGATGCAACGCTCTTTTTATTACGTTTGAAGGCTGACGGACAAATGGACAGACCAGCAGATAGACTTACGGACAGCACGGCCGTCGCGTTCAACACTTGAGCGTAGGCTCCCCTTCTTGCACCTACGACGTTCACAGCCACCACGCCACTGTGTCTTCTCTGTAAGCTTCAGTTTATGCTGCAACCGGAAAATTAATCCTAATGAGTGCTGACACACACACACGGCGGCAAGGAAAAGAGAGGGAGAGGTTGAAAAGCCATAGCAGGAAAAGGGAAAGCCAGGAGGGAGTAAAAGCGATGCAGGCAGTTTGTTTGCGCATGTGAAGCGATTTATGCTTTTTATGTTCTTTCTACAGGTGAGGGTATATGGTAGATCGGAAGGATATATGCGTTTTTAAGTTATCTCTATGGTAGAATTGGGAATCTTTGGGTAAGTTTCTCAAAAAGTTTCCTTATAATGAATCATCATTATATCCTAGTTCAAGTCCAAAAGCAGGTTTTTATTATTGTTAAGCACCTTTAAGGCTAGTGATCATAACTTGATTTAATTTATTGATAATACAAATAATAAATTTAAGGTTATTATCCTCTCTTCCTCTAGTTGTCCATAGTCTCCACCCAAGTAAGCGTATTCCCCAATTCGTTTTTCCGCTTTCGGTTTATCTCTCTCTCCGGTTTCTCTACCTCTGTTGCTTCGGGCCAAGTTGGGTTTTTGTTGGCTCTGTTGTTGCACACGTGCGTCACATGTAAAATGCAATTCCCACACACGCACGCTCTCACACACACAGTGACTGTGATTCTGTGTGTATGTATAAGGGGGGATTCTCATATAAAACAACATTTTGTAAGCATTTTATAGGGCCATAGTGTGGCTGAGACGCACAGTGAATGGCTGGCAGGGCTGAGAACAGGGACGAGCAGCAGCCAGGGTAGCTCGCTGCCTTCCTGCTTCCCTTTCAAAAGTGTTAAATGCCGCGTTTTGCATTAACTTGCATTGCTCGCGCTTTCCTTTTGGATCAAAGCCGCCACCTTTTACCCTCCCCCACATCTCCCATCCCATGGTGTCTTTTATGGGTTTTTGCCATTGAAATGCGACTCGAAATAAAATCAGTGTCAATGTGCACAGGCAGGAAATTCATTTTGCCAGCTTTAAATTAAGGTGAAGGAAATTAGCTTAGAGCAAAAGGATATTCCATGCCGGATTTTCGATTCCAAGACATAACCGCGAGTCCATAACTTGCAATCCCCTGTGGAGTTGGAAAGTTGGCCCCGCATCCTTGCCATAAATACCGCACGTTGATGTCGCCAAGTCACGTAAAAGTGTATTTAGCCGTGTGTGGTGTACGGTGTACGGTGGGTGTCGGTGCCAGGCACCTCCTCGCAACAATGGGCGCAAAGTAAACAAATTAAAATGTATGCACAGGCACACTCGCGGTGGGGTGTCGTCAATTAGGCAAAGAAACACACACAAAGAACACAAAAAGTCGACGGAGTGAGAGGCCGGGAAAAAAGATGATTGCATAGCGCTGGGGAAATCATTTTGCCAACGATTTCAGCGATTTTCGAGTGCACAAATTCTGTTCCCTCTCCATGTGTGTCCTCGATTTTAGCTCACTTGCCAGCCAGCGAGCCATCAACAATTGTGGCAGCCATTTCGTTCCTCTCTGGCCTCCCTCTTCTCTAGCATCGCATATTTGGTTCATGGCAGATTACGTATACGCCCCGTTTTCGGAAATCGTTTGCATTGGTTGGTCTATGGGTGGGTTGGGGACTGCAGCCTCCATTGCGCTCCAGTTTCAGTTATTTTGGGACGGCTTTTGTGCCCGAGCAATGTTTTGGTAACAAAAGAGAGGAGTAGCAGGTTTAAAACGCTTTTTTTTTTGTGCCCATTACCTGTACAACACCCAGGGCTATGCTAAAAGAGGGTTAAACCATATACATGGGATCCTTTCACTCGCTTGATTGTTCAGATAATACAAGAAATTAAATAACTAAAGCCAATTTGGGGTGCCTAGCAATTGTGAGCTTGTAATTCCCTACTTTTAAAGGTTTATATTAATATTTTCTATTAAAGACAACATTTGTCAGTTCTCTAAACCAATTTTAAGAATGTTGTCCCTTGACTTTAAGAGATTATTTTATAGTTTTAATTAAGGTAACTTCTTTGTTTGATCTTCTATTTAAAAAAGCAATTTATTATCTGTTAATTAGTCTTGTTTATATGGTATTCTATGAGGAATTCGTAGAAAGCTAGATAACTATGACTTCGAGCATACCTTGTAGGTTCTGGCAGCATACATACTTGATTGTTTTTTCGACGGTTTTGTTATTTCTGTTTCTGGTACCCCTTTTTGCGCATGTTTGACATCAATATAACTTTATTCGTACGCCGGAACACCCCCCAACCCTCCATCCACCTCTCAATTCACTTGTTCCAAATATGCAAGAGTTGCATTTTTTCCATAGGTTCGTTTTTGCTTTTGTTCTGCTTTTGTTTGCCTATTTTGTGCTTTGCTGAAATTGTCATTTGTTACTTCTGCAGCCAAGCACACACATATGGTAATGCATTCTGTTTTGGTTGCCACGCTTGTGGCTGGGAAAACACACACACACACACACACATTTTCATGGCAAAGATTGCACTCAGCCATTCCCCCATTAAAGCCACCCAAAGTTCACCCTAGGAGTTGTGTTTAATTATTTATCGTGTTTGAAGTGAGTGTGCTTAAAAAATAAAACACAATAATCAAACAAACTTGCTTTTATCTGTCACGCCCATTACACCGGGTTTCTCCCAGTGCCGCTCTGCCTCGTGACATTTGCAAATAAATAGGCAACTGTAACAGTAGCAACAATAACAGGCGAGATATATATAAATAAAACCGTAAAAATGGGAGCAACAAACAGTAACAACTTTTCACATGCGCGCAATTTATGGTTGAAAATGAAATTGCATTGCCTGCGAGTGTGTGCTGTGTGTATATTTGTGTGTTTGCATTTGCAGTTTAATTTAAATATATATTTTACACCCACACACACAGCGCAATTTTGCCGCGTTAAATTTTGCGTTCTTTCTTCGCCCCCTTCTTTCGAGTCTTTAAAGTTTGCCAGTGGCTTTTCGGGGACCCCGCTTCCTTTCACCAATATTTAAAATATGAAGACCATTAGCTAAATATTGGCTTTGGCACGCTCACGCACACGCACAAAGAACAGCAGACGGGAGTAAGAACATCCCCGGGAAGCAGTCAATAATATTAACTCGGAATTGGGAACGGGACAGCCCGAGGAGGAGCAGGAGCAGGAGCAGGCCAGAGCCTGCCGTGGAATTGGAGTCTGCCCCGTGCTGTGCATACTTATTTGGAGCTCAAGGCGGGGGTGTGAGTGCATAAAATAAAAATAAATGTTAACAATGGCAGAAAGGCGCTCGGACTGGATTGTTGGCTTGGTCGGTGGCGAGAGTTGGCGGCGGTGTCAGGCTCACGCGGCGCAGCACGGAATGCCGGCAACAACACCGCACAGCGCACAGAGGAGACACAGTGGCGTGGGTATGACCACCTCCAGAAGGATAAATTCACTTGGAGAATTCCAGGAATGTAAAAGAAATTCCTTAAAGCCTTTTTTATAAGTAGATTTTGGAAGTATTATTTTAATTGTTTTATTTCGGTGAAATGAAATATATCTTAGATCTCGCTGTGAACTTGAAATCATTTAAAAATCCAACTTTTTCCTCAATGAATATTTCTGTCTACGCCTTTGTTTTTTCGTGGAGAGGCGTTCTGTTATTTTTTTTTTTAGGGGGTCTGAGGGCGGCAATTTGTTGTTGCCTCCGCCTGTACTTATGCTAAGTAAAGCGATGATGTAAAAGACAATAACAGTGAACTGAGGGGGAAGCAAAAGCCGCGAAGACCACAAATTCAGCCTCCGACGAGGCTTTCTCTCGGGTTCGGTTTGGCATTTCATAAAGTGCGTAACAATTTGTTTACATATACTTCTCTCTGTGTGGGTGTGTGTGTGTATATTATCCGTGTATTTATCTTTTATGTTAACTATGGAGGCAAAGGAAATAGCAGTCTTTAAATATCTCAGATGATTAAAAGGGATTTCGAAATTGAGACTAGATGATGAGAACTGAGTATTGGAGTATTATTCGGTTTAAATCTTCTGGAAGCTTATTCAAAATGTTAAATTTAAGTGGGGAAAAGCTAAATCTTATATACATTTAAGCTATATTCTTTAAGCTGCTTAAATAATATTTATTATTGATTTAACCATTATTTTCTTCCACATTATTTTGACCCCGTTTGTAACATATCCTTTTGTATGCAAATTTATATGTATATTTGGCATACACTTTTGCGGTTCATCCGTTTTGATATTGTTGCCATTTATGTTTTAATACTTTGTTGCCTGGTGCGGCGGGGCGAGGGATAAGACCAGGACGAGGACGAGGACGAGGGCAATTTGTTGCTGCCGTTGGCCGCAGATAACTCTCTGCCAGTCGCATACACACCACACCCTCCCCCGCCCCGAAAAATTGCGGTGGTCCTTTAGTAGCTCCTGACACTCGCTGAAAGCTTAGTTCCTCCTCTATTTCTGCCCCCACAGACTCCGGCTTTGCCTGACCGCAGAGACGCAGTCGCTCCACAATGTCATTAGGCAGCTGTGCGAAAGTTTTTGCTCACCTGTGCAACCGGTAGGGAGGGAGGAGGGGATGGGGAAAGGCCGGAAGAGGAAGCTGAAACAGAAGTGGAAGCAAGTTTGGTCGCTCAGCCGGCAGGCTTTAAAATTAAATAAACTAACACACACAGAGCATACTCCTTACATTCATTTATACATATATTTTATATGTATATATAGAGGGAAGAGAGCGGCACAGACACAAGGACACCCACGGAAATGTAACTAACGCACACACACAGCGCACACACAGCACACTCTCTCGCAGACACACACACACACATATATATATTTTAATGCAAATTGAGCAGAATTAATTTAGTGCTGTCTGTGTTTATCTCTGGTGCGCTTAATATCAAGCCGTCGTCGGTCTCTGTTCTGCCTTCTGCCCTCTGCCGTCTCTCTCCCCTCTATTATATCCATCTCTTTCTCACTCCGCCAGGACTCTCTCCTCTCCTCTCCGCTCCTGGCTGCTGGGGCATATGTTAAACGCTTGCCAGTCGTCGTAGTCGTCGTCGTCCCTGGGCTTTATTTTATTAAAAAGTGGGCAGCTGCCGCCGCCGCCTCCTTCGTTTTCTTGGAAGCAGCTTGCGGCTGTCTGTCATTGCCCTATTCCTGTCTTCCTCTACCTTTTTCTTTCTTCCTTGTTCCCCCCTCTCTCTATGTCTCTCTCTTTCTTTCTCTTTCCCCTATTTTCGGGTGCAAAAATATGTTGCCTACTTTCTGGCATCGCTCATACATTTACTGCGGCGAGAGTGAACACACACAGAAAGCAGCAGACAATTTGACAATTTTGGTTTCGGACACCGAAAGAAACATTTAAATAATGTGTGTCATGTCCAGAAAGATTCTTCTTTAATTTATTTACCTAATTTATAAAGCAGTTGTTGTGCTTAACGTATTCTTAACATTTTAAATACAAATTAAAAGTATTTGTACCAATTTGAAAACCTTTTTTTTAATGCTATTTTATTTGTTTTAAATAAAAATAAATAAAATGAATCCAAACATATTGAGTTTAAGCTTATTTGGACATATTAACTACTAAATACTAATTTAAAAAACCACGAAAATCAATGTGGATTTAAAAACAATTCAAATGCTGACGAACAATGCTGCCATTATAAGTTTGCTCTCTTTTATTTTAAAAATAATATTTTATAGAATACTTGTAGACACATATTGAATTGATTTGAAATATTTGGTGCCTTTAAGAGTCTATTTGCTTAAAGAATTAACATTTAAAAAATCAAATAACTTGATAATCAAAATACATATAGGTTTTTTTAAATAACAACGAGTATATTTGAACTCAATATTTATTTAAGATCGTTCTCCAAGTTTTTGCAGTGTACATTCATATGTAAAAATGTCATATAAATGTTCATATTTTTTGTCAGACTCAATTCCATGACCCCTCCCCCTCCTTGTGGTTAGTATGAAAGCCTTTGTTCGGTGGCTTTCGGTGGCCTCCGCCTCGCATTAGGCACGCATCATTTGCGCGTTTGTAATCAAGCGAAAGTGTTTCGACTTTCAACGCTCTGCTTCTCGTCTTTGGTCCTTTTGTCTCAATTGTTCCTCAAACACACACATACACATATATGTAGACACATACAACAGCGCGTACATTTCTAGTTTAAAGTAAAAGTTTTTCAATTTCAAGTTTTATGGGCGACAAGTTCCCTGGCGTCCTTCTACCAAAAAAAAAAAAATAAAAAGAAAAACACAAAAATCGACAAGGAAAGGTGCGAGGTGGGAATTTTGCCTTATTTCGTTTTATTTCCCTGGCTCTACGTGCTCACAATTCCTGATGCAGCCCGGCCAGTCCGTCCAGCCACCTTTAAGACGACCCCCAAAAAGCCACCTTTCCACAACAGGTGGCCTTCGTGGCCAACACTTGGGTTCCGCTCAGCTTGGCCCATGGATGCGGACGCTGATTTCAGTTGGCCTCGTTTAATTTTACGCTTCGCTGCTGGCCCAAATCGCAGCGGCAGACAATTAAATTCCATTAGAGGAAGGAATAGCGAAAGCTGCAACGAATTCGCGCCTCATTCGTGGCATTTTCTTCTATTTTTTTATTTTTTCTAGTTGCCTTTTTGTAGTTATTACCCAAATCCTATGGAAATTTCCAACGAACAAAGTTGCAGGAAGACTACAGGAAATTCTCACCTTATTTCGTGACATTTTCATTTCTTTTTTTTTTGTAAGATTTACCTTGCTTCTATTTTCTTTCTCTCGAAAGATGCAACTAAAGTTGCTGTATAAATATGCAAGTTCTGATTTCATGTGAACAATACAAGGAGGGAGGTGAGGAGCAGGCGAGGATATACTATATTATTCCATGCATTGTTCTACTCCCTGCTTTTTGGATTCCTGCCTCGGCATAAGTTTGCCCAGAAACTTCCCCCATAGCAACAGCCAGCTAGGAGGAGGAAGGAAAATGCCGAAGCTAGAGCTGAATTTTATGAAAATAGCTGAAATAATTTTCCATTAAATTCTTGCGCATGAAATTATCGCATTAAAACGAAACAAAAGCCGCTTTTTTCGAATCAGTGGGATGGGACGAAGGAACCCCTTGCTCGTTACACTGCCAGGCCACGTCCATTGTTTGCTTAAATTTTGTACAGTTCCTCAGCTCCATCGCCTGGTCGTGCTCCAGCTCCTGCTCCTGCTCCTGCTCCTGCCAGCACTCTTCTGTTATTTGCTTGGTGTTTTACTGTTTGCATTCATCTTCATTATTTGTTTGCACTGCCCCCCAAGTGGGCGTGGCAGAGTCTCTCGGTCTCTCTCTGGGAAAGAAAGTTGCCTGGCTCCTCTACCGTTGAGCACTTGGCAGCGAAAGTTTTTGACACAGTTGATTTGCATTTGAAATCCTTGCTCAGGCTACCCAACTCCTGGATCCTGGCTGCTGGCTGCTGGCTGCTAGCTCCTCCCTGCCCTCCACCCTTTCGCTTCTCACTGACAATCCCAATCTCAACTCCACCGCCGACGCCCGCCGCCGCCGCCCATACACAATGATTTATGGATTTTCATCATATTCTGTTGATTCAGGGAATATTTATGATTCACCCAGTACTTCTTCTCGTCTGGCGTCCTTGGGAAATCTGCTCCTCCCCTCGCTCGCTCATAGTATTCATATTTTTCGGTAGCGTTTTTGTTATAAATTTTTCAAAAAAAAAAAAAAAAGATCAAATCGTACTTGCAGGACAACAAATACAAAACAAAACAGAGAGAAAACGGAAAACAGAAAACAGAAAACAGAAACAAAAGCACAACGAGGAAAAATGCTGAATATGCGCAAATTGAATTTGATTTTTAAGCACTGATTGCTTTTATTGTTTTGCTCTGCGGGTCCGGCCGAAGAGGATCCGGGTTACGGCGGAATTTTAAATAAAATATTCTAAAAAAGATAACCAAGGGAGGAAGGAGTAAGGGAACGCCATAGCGACTCACTATCCCCAACAATCTATAGGGTTTCCGGGAAATATGAATATGAAGGACTACAAAATAATGAAAAAAAAACCCCACTTCTATATTAATTTATTGATATTAAGCTTTCATGTTGGTCGAGAATTTGCATTTTTTTCGCAGGAAATAGTTTTTTGCTGCAACAGCAACAATTAGCTGAGCATTTCAAGCTCAAAATTGATTTTTGCAATGCATTTGCATCGCTAAAAAAAAGAACCCATTAGCACTGGAATGTGCGCAAATAAATACTTAATAACGGCGCGCGAGGAGACAGACATTAGCATGAGAATAAAATGAAATTACAGTCTTTAAAATAAATGTATGCGAAATTTCGCAGCCAGAAAATGACAGAAAGTATTCAACTAAATGCGAAATAAATTTGGCAGAAGACAAAGCCAGGAATGGAGTGGGCTTTGGGTCGGGGAATGTCAATTCCCTGGGCGTTGGAATGTGCCGCCATCGCCGCCGTTGCCGCCGCCAGGAGACGCAGAAAATCAATTTCGGCTACAAGTTTTCAATAAAGTGAAAATAATGTCGCCTCTCTTTCACTCTCTTTGCCATTATCCCCGGGAGATAAGGGGAACGGCATATCGGAGATATAGCGAAGCCGGGAGCGGAGTGTCAAACAATGAGGGTCGTTAGAGGCGGCAAATCGAAGGAAAAGCCAGCACAGGAGCCGGAGGAGCAGGAGTCGAAGCAGCCTCCGAAGTCAAGTGCACAAAGCGTCAAATGAAAAGGAAACCCAGAGGAGTGGGAATCTGGGTCCTGAGACGGCTGGGGACGACCGGGATAAGTCTAGTGATGCGTAAAGCAACGCACTGTCAAAAAATACCCCGCCAACGCCGACGCGTCGGTGGAAAAGTATCAGCAAATCCCGACTCCATCGCCGTCTCCGATGGCTTCTGTTACTGCTGCTGGTGTTTATTTATGTGCGTTGTGCCTTGTGATAAATCACTGACATTGATGCCCGCAGACAGAGCAGCAGCGGCAAGAAAGGTTCTTTCGGTTTCCCATTCCTTAACCCATTTCCGCCCACACCTAGGATCCAGTGCTTATCAAGCGTTTTCTGCTTATTTTTTGGCCTGTGTATGCATTTCTTTTATAGAACACAACAAAGTACACTAGTTGTTTATGTGGAAATCATAGATACATTTAGTAAAAATATAATGCTTAAAAAACTAAGCTAAAATCGTAGTAGTATCCCTTCACCGAGAAATCATCGAAATAATGTCTTTAAAATCAACTTAAATTATCTTTAACACTGCCATTATTCCCATTCACTTGGAAACATAAAAAGGTGCCTAAAACTATTTAACATCTGTTTAAATTCCGTCCAAATCTTTTTAAAACCTCCTTTAAATCTTTACCTTATAAAAAATCGCTTTAATATATTTGAAATCTTATAAATCTCGATTTAAAAAACACAATTATCTAAAAAATTCCATTTAAATCTCCTAAAACTCTTCTGTTACTATATTTTAAAACTGCCTTAAAATCTTATTTATTTCTTGTTTCTTAGGTATTTTATTTACAGTCTTAAGAGCCTAATTTTAATTATATTTACACGAAATAAATTGTATCCTTGATACTACTATCCAAATTAAAATACAAGCATGGTTTTCCTCCTAGCCTGTGCCTTAAAACCACAGATTAGGTCGATTTACGTTAAAAGTACCCATTAGGGGAAGCCGATCAAAAGGCTGTTACGTAAACATATCTGCTGTGCCGAAAAGGGGTTAACCAAACCACCCACTTTGACTGCCTCACCTCACCTCGTCTTATTTACTTTTTTTCGGGTAGAGGGGGAGATGACAATCGACCGAACTTTAAAGGACTTGAAATAGGCAAAGGCAAAAGCCTAACAAGTGCCAACCCTCTCCGGCAACCACCCTCCCGCCTCTAAGAGTGTATAATAAGTTTATCAGAAGTCAAACAGGCGTCGCAGGAGGACAGGAGGACAGTCCTTGTGGTCCTCGATGGCGCCGCCTCGCAGGAAATAAAGCGGCGCTCAATCACGGGCGCACGCCGGAAATCGGAAGTTAGCAGGCTCACGATATCGGCGAGCGGCGAAAAGCGAAAAACCCAAGTGAAGGCAACCGAAACCGAATCAGAAACTGCGGAGCTGAAACTGAGACACAAACTCTGCCGCAAAAATTGAAAAACTGGTTTGGCAGCGCCAGATAAAATGTTGTTGATTGCTACGCAGTTGAGCGTTAATAATTATTATTTTTGTGCCACCAGTCCTGCAACTCTCTCTGTCTCTCTCTATATATATAGAGAAATATATACATACATATAAATATATATACTTTAAGGACCTGATTTTTGATGGCTTACAATTTGTGGCAGATTTATTTGTGCATTAACCTCGAATTTGCACTGCGTCCATTTCGATTTCTCTGGGAATTCTCCGGATTTCTCTTCACGTTGCCGCAGTGATTATCGAAGGACCTCCCCCAGCAGACTTCTAGTGTGTGTGTGTGCGGCTGTGTGTGTGTGTGTGTGTGTGTCAATAAATTCCTTCTAGGAAACAGGAGGAGCAGCAGCTGCTTGTCCCGAACTTATTGATGCTGGTCATGTCCTCAGCTTAGTAATGGCAGCCCACAGCTGTGGTAGCTGTGGCATTGATTTTTCTTTCTCTTTCGGGTCTCTCGGTCGCACTTTTATGGCTTTTCATTTATGAAATTTTTTGACAGCCACTTTTGCACGAGTCCTTGCTTAATTATAACATTCATTCGGGGCCAGGGAATTTCCACCATTAAAGCCGTCTCCGAGGGCTTTACGGTCACAAATCGATGCCAATAAAATATACGCCGAGAATATATATTTTTGGGAATATACCAAATAGACCTTTTTTGTGTGGGGGGTTGTACTCGTTTTTAATGCCGCCGGTAACCCTCGTCACTCTCTCTGGCTTTTAGGCTTCGCTCAGGCTCAGAGAGTGTCGCGGAAATTCCCCGGCAAAACACGGAGGGTTTTCTTCTTTTCGTTGGAAAATTATAAAAATAGCAAGGCTGCCAAAATAACTTATATTGTTGCGAATGAATTTATTGAAAAACTTGAGCTAAATTTAACAACCGGAAACTGGACAAGTTTCATAGCAAGTTTGAAATTAAATTGATTTCTCACAGGCTTCGGAGAATCCCAAAGAGAGAGAAAGCTAAAGAACAAGATAAAGGCAGTTTAACTCACTTTGATTTATGCAGACGGAGCCGCAGCCTCAGCCAGGCCTCGCCGCCACCGAGCCAGGGTTCCATTCCAAGACTTATCAGAGTTTCCTTGCTGGGACTCGACTTGGACTTCGAACTCGACTCAGTTTTAGTTTGAATATTGTATGTTTGCGAGTTGTCTGCTTTTGTTGTTTTTGTTAAATGCATTCTGCACATTTCCTGGCATTTTATGTGATTTTATTTGCTCTGTTTTATGTTTGCATTTCTCCTTGGAAGAGCCAGCTGCAAGCAGAAAATATATACAGAAGTTAGTCAGGAGGTTGCGGGGGCAAGGACAAATATCTTTAATTATGGTAAATATATGGCTAATAAATTTCCCGGCACGCAAAACTGTTCAATTTATATCGATGACAGCCGGCTAGTTGGCGTTTTAAGCGCAATTACAAACAGGACAGGACAGGATGTGTGTATGTGCGGCAAATAATTCCCATTTTTGTTATTTCCCCTAATTAATTTCTAGTTGTTGTTGTTTGGCGCCGACTAAAACGTGATTATTTGATCTACATTCGTCGATAATTACGGATTATTGAAAGTTTTGTGTTGAATTAATATTGAAATAATTTCTACAACAGGCGGGGAGGAAGGCGCGGCATAAATAATTACCAAAAAAGAAAAAAAAAAACAGGATCTAGGGGCAGGGTGAAATAATCAACATAAAAATAAATGGCCTCATTGATTGCCATTGTTCGGTGTGTGTCCAAATCTATCGACTTTATCAGAAATTGAGGTTTCGGACGTTTGTACGAGGCCTATACCCATACTTGTCCATGTGATTGTTGGCTAGAAATTAGGTTAATTAGTGGTCAGTCGTCGGTTGGGCAACCTGTGTGTGCCGTGTGTCCTTTGATTGCTTGTCGTTTTGTTATTATTGTTATTATTATTATTATTATTTTTACCAGTTATATCGGATTCTGAGCTCTACTCCTTCCGTTCCCTTTACAATGCACAATTGCGGCATATCTTTGCCTCCCATTTTCCATTTCCCATTTGGCCATTTACCCCCCCTTGTTTGTGTGTCTGGCAGTAATGAACTTTTATGCATTGTCATTAACTTTTATTGTATATATCTGCCATTCATCCAAACATACATACACACACACACACATACAGCTCGTGCACCTCAGTGTCGCGTTGCTGCTGGCATTATAATAAATTTAAATCATTTGTTGCATTTATTTTAATTATGCGCAATTTAAAATGCATTATGCAGCTGGCAGAGAGGCTTTAAAGGGCTCCTGTTATAACCAGACAGGCGCGCTTAGGGCAGGCGTAATTTAATTTCGTTGACAGAAATTCAATTATTTGCATTTTCCATACAAAAATATTTTGTCAAAATGCCTCACGCGTAGTACAGCAAAAAAAAAAAAAATCAGGAATGAGGAACGAGGAAGAAGGAACGAGGAGCTGGCAGCCGAGGCCCAAAGCCCACGCTGCGTATACGTGCTTTCATTAAATTTTTATTTATTCGCCGCTCATATTTCCACAAGGCAAATGTGTCGTCTGGCTGGCCGACAAATTCTTCTGGTGTAATTTCATTACTTCAATGTTTTACTTTGCTGAATTATAAATGAGAGAGCCCTTCTCCAGCTCCTCCTGTTCCTTCGCCAGTGACGCAGCAAGCGCCGCCCGTTTATAGCTAGTCATGTGAGGTGGTTTCCAGGACCCCGAAGCAGATGTTTCTGGCTGTAAAATTCGAGGGTGTCCCCCTCAACTCGGTTCCCAGTGACTTTTGGGGGGCGTTGGTGTCAAAGTTCGCCCCCAGCTCCTGGTACAAAACGGCTCCAATGAGCCAGCGGGCTAAACCCACCTCTATACATATCTCTCTGTGTATTCCCCTTCATTAATATTTGATAATGTGTGGCTGTCAGTTAGCCGTCCAATTGAGTGATTTCCATGACTCTCCTGCCCCGAGCCCCGGTCCCACCTTGGCCTGCTATTCTATTAACGTTTTCGTTCGTTTTTCCTCTTGTAATTTTTCACCGGCAGTTGCACTGGTTCCCACAATGCAGCTGGTTTTCCCCCTCAAGTGCCAGCCATTGACACATGACCCATTGGAACAATCCCTCTCTCTCCCCCGTCCGTCTGACGGTTCGTCTGGCCCTGTGACAGTTTGACATCTGGTGTTGTGTTGTCGTTGTTGTTCTTGCTGGTTCTGGTTGACATTTGGACAAAATGCTGAGCAGGCAGGCAGGCAGTCAGTGGAGGGAGCAATGAAATTGAATATTATTAGCTCATTTCCGTGTAATTGCTCTGGCTTTAAGTATGGTAAAGGTAGAGCGAGGCAAAGGATATGGAGAGTGGAAATGGGAATTGAACTGGGGAATGAACTACAAATTACACATATCACACATACGCCGCGTGCCACGAATCGCTGGCTGATCTATTGGCGTGGGCGGTGCCATTCGCTGCCCATTAGATCCTGTTAGGAGCTGGAACGAGGCAAACTAGAAAACCAAGTAAGAAAGCTATTGTCTAGGGTTCTAGAAACAATAGGTAACTATTAGAAGTATGTGCGACGAATCGATAATAGTTATTAAGCATATTGCCTTGTATCTTCCAACATTGTCGTCATATTTGTAGAAATCGTTGGCGTTAAGCTTTTTATTCGACACATATTTCGTTTTTACAAAAACTTCATGAAATATGATGTGCGGGTAACCTATAAGAATATTGTCTTTAAATTTTGTAGCTCTGGTATCTGTATCCTTTGAGATTTAGGTGCTCAAACGTATAGATAAACAGACGTTCAGATTGAGTTTTAAGCGGGAAGCAGTGCCTCTCCTAGAGCATTTCTACGCCAACGACGCGTATACGCAATCGGAGAGGATGCTGCCAGCAGCTGCCGGTACACTGATTAGACAAAGTTGGCCCAGCAAATTAAGGGCCAGCACAGCGCAGAGACGACAATCACGGACTGTAAACTGCAAACTGCAGACTGCAGCTAGGAGCAAGCAGCAGCTGGTTGTCCAGGAGCACCGCACCGCCTGCCACAATGGCCTGGAGTCTCCTTCGTCGTCGTCGGTAAAGTTTCCGGGTGCAAACAAAGAGAGTCAAGGAAAAAGGATGGCAAGGTGGTGGAAAGCAGGAAAGGGCAAGAGCAAGAACTTCAAATTTGTGGCGACGGCGGCGGCGGCGGCAGTCAAAGTTTGCGACAAACAGCAACAAATGCTGGTAACCGCTTGCGCTTAACACTTTCCGCCCTGCCGCCGCTTGCCAAAGCAGTTTTAATATATTTTTAATAACTCAAGGATGGATAGAGGAGCAGGGGCAGCATCGAATTTAATTAGAAAGTTCAACAGTCGCCAGATGGATTCCTTAGATTTCACTGTGACCTGCATTAATTTCGATGGTTCTTCGAAATGTTTCCGGGATTCCAGAAGCTTTATCGTTCAACTAAAATATTCTTAATGTAGATTGTGAAACTCTCTGTGTGTATCTGGTTCGATTGCATTTCTGTGTTTTAGGGGCTTGGAGCATTGCTCCCAAACCAACCGAAATAAGTTGGCCAAAATAACATTTATCAATGTCGTCTCGCTCCCTTTTTCCACCCAGGATTTGTCTCTCGGCTACGAATTGAATGCATCAAACAAGTTGTGTGCATGCGAGTTGGAAATTTGTTTGTCTGGGCGGAAAATGGAAAAGTACTCGGTGTGTAGTTCCCACACACACACACACACACACACATGCTGTCAAAGTATTTTATCAATAATTCAAAGTTGCCTCAAACAACTTTTTGGCCGCATTTAGACGGAGATTTTCAGGAAATCCCAAAAATTAGCTCGACTAGATTTTTGGAACAGCGATTTTCCTGAGCCCCAGCTTTCGGCTTTCCTCCTGTTCTGCCTGTCACTTGATTAGCGAAACTTTCGCCGGCATTTTACATAGCTTGTTGTTAGGTTCCTGCTTTACATATATATATATGTATATATGTATATATAGTGTGTCTATTACCAGAGGTGCATGCGAAGGCTAGTTCGCGAAGTTCTCTCATGATTTCTTGGGTTATTTCATAACAATTTAGGAAGTATGCTAAGGAAATAAATAATAACTGTGGTAATGGTTTTAAACCATTATTAAGATCTATGCCCCAATTTTTTTATTATTAGTTTATTATTTATGGAGCTTAAAGCAGAAACTTAGATATTAGTAATATTTTTAATTTTAAGAATCAAAGTATCTAAATTATACGAAACTTTAAAATTATTTAAGTGTTGCTGAAATGCCAGAAGAGTACTGAAATATTTTATAGCATACTCTTTTGCACTTTTTTAAATGATTTCAATTCCCTCCGATCTCTGTGGTATTTCTGTATAAATGTAAATAAACAGAATGATACTACAGATAATAATATTGATTTCTGTGGGTTTGATCAATATCTTGAAATACTGTCTAAAAGTAGGCACAAATATTTTGTAATATTGCCTACTTTTTTCAATTGATTTTAGATCAGTGGCAATTCTTTCCTTTCCCTAATTAATACACTAGTCTAAATATTATAAAATTCGTGATTTCTCTTTGTTTTTCTGTATTGTTTTTCCTTATCTTTTTTTGTATTGGTGAAATCTCGAAATCATAAAATCATAGCATAAACTTGGTGTGAAAGTCAGCTTGTTTCAGTGTCTGTGTCGCGGCAATTTGTTCGCTGTCACTTTGCACGCGGCTGCGACATAAATTTCGCTTTTGCCGACCCAATTTTCGGAGGCGGCATCGGCTGCTGCTGCTGCTGCTGCTGCACAACCCGAGAAGCGTTGTCAAAACTTTGCAGTTGGCTTTTATTTACATAGGGAAGGGGTGAAAGCGGTGGGGTAGGGTAACTAACCAAAAAAAATTAAAACAAAAATAGACCATAAATAAAAACCACAAGCAGCAGCACCACCAGCAGAGGCAGGGGCAGGGACAAGGGCACCGGCAGCGGCACCAGTAGCGGCGACGGCAACACACAGAAAATAATGGAAAAAGTTAGTTTTGCATAACGCGCAGATCCCGAGCACACTTGAAAGTCTCCACAGCGGTCAGGGAGAGGGCTTGGGTTAGTTTTGAGGGGGGGTGGTAGTTGTGAGGGCGTGTGTGAACCTAGAACAACAGCTGCTGTGGCCTAGTAGTGCCTCCTGCCCCTGCTCCTGTCCCTATCTTCCCCAAAAAACAAATGCTGGGAGTAGAAAGGACCCAGGACCAAGGGTGGGTGTGTGTGTGTGCGGCAGCAGGAGTTTTGCATATTTACTGCAGCTGCAGACAAAGTTGCACTTTTACTACCAACTTGAAGCAACTACGAATGAGCTGACGATGCTCTGGCCCGTCGCTTCGAACACTGTAAACTGGTCCAAAATCGAAAGTTCCACATTGAACTTGCTGTGCCAGACAGTCAGTATTTTGTATTTACCAAATTTCGAAGGTATTTTCCTGCACAAATTGAAATCGAAGAAGGGGAGTGAATCGACAGTGAATGTGGCACTTAAATTCTGAAATTATTCTACTAATTGAGCCATATTAGCTGGAGAAATTCGACAGAACTTTGCTTGAAATTAGGTTTATATTTTTGGCTACAAAGGAAGGAGCTTACAAGGGGAGTGAGAGCTTGAAAACAATTTTTATTTCTTCATTATAATCCTTATTCCGCACTATATTACTTATTTTGATTTGTTTCTTTCAGATTTTGCAAGAAAGAGGCCCTTTCAATGAGTTTATTGGTGAGTTTTTCAATCAGAATTTCATTGTATTTCTGTATTTACTTTTAAAATTCCGGAAATCCCTAATCGCACACAGTGAATTATGGGGCCCAGGCCTCTAAAATACTACAAATCACCGAGCATTTCTCCAAAATTTATTCAAATCTACCACAATCTCTCACTTGTTTAATTATTGCCAAAGCGAATTACATGAAAATAATTTATTTATGGGATTTTCCATGCTGTCACGAATAAAGGAAAAAGTTTTCTAAGCAAAACTTTGCACTTTCAAGGGAGTAAAGCGAGCGAGAGCAGAGTCCTGCTAATTGAATTCCTACACATTCCACACAATAATTCTACTTATTCACTTCACTTTATTCATTTGCCAGCAAACTAATTTGCATGTCGCCAGTGTCCGCTCACTCACTCCCATATATTCCCTTAAATCACTGACAGTTTGCCCAACTTTCTGGGGGTTATTCTGGGATTATTTCGCCCAAAAGCGAGAGCTAACAGCTAAAGGGAGATTACACAGGAATTTGAGCTCATTATTGGCACTTGCGTGGCACACAAATTTAAGTTTTCCACAAAAAAAAAAAATGTTTCTCTAAACTCGAGCGAAGCAAAGCTATATTGAAATAATATTTAAACCATTTAAAGATAGATATTTTGTGGCTTGAATTGGTGTTTTAATTTCCTGTTTATTGTGGGCATAGAGGAAATAAATTTAAATAAAAGGCAAACAAACAGAAATCGAAATGAGAAAAGCCTGGTATTTATTTGTTTCAAATGCATATATTTAAAAATATATCAAAGCTGCGGTTCATACTGATTTTTAAATAGATTTCTTACTAAAAATACATAAATATATCTAAAGTGTAAGCGTGTAGCCCGTAATTTTTATTTACTAAATACATATCTATAAATAAATCCAAACAGCGGCTAATGCTCATTTTTAAATAGGTTTCTCAGTAAAAATAAACCATTAATAACAACAAATACCCAACATTCTGTGTTTGTTTCTTTCTTTTCCTAAGCCTTCGCCTTGATTCGAACCTTAGCCATTTTAATCTGACTTAAATTTAGCTGGAATTAAGCGTACTTTAAACTTTTTTTTCTCTGTCGAATTAAAAATTAAATAAATACCACTGAGGCTGAGGGCTTAAGCAAAAAAGTTATGTCTACAATATGCTGGCTTGCCTGCCAGTCTTTCTTTTCTGGCCCAGCTGACTGGCTGACTCCGAAGGATACAGCTACAGCTGCTGCGGGCTCAGATACAGATACAGAAACAGGCGGCAGGAAGCGGCGGCGGCGGCGGCGGCGGCGGCAGCTACACGAATTGCCACTTAAAAATTCAAAAGTTTTGCGGCTGGCGCATATGGCAGATCCACTCGGCAAAGGAAGTGGCTGAGGACGAACTGGGAAGCGTAGGAAAACAATAACAAAATCCGCGCTGCTGTTAACCTTAACCCCATATTCCGATTTTGGATTTCTGGATTCACATTCACATTCACAGACAAAATCTAATTTCAATTGTGGAACATTTGCATGGGAAATTCCGTAAACTGGCACGCACCACTTGAAGCGTGATGAAAATATTTGCGGTGGAGCAAAATTCTAGGTGCAAAACGTGAAAAACGAGGTGGCCAGTTGGCGTACAGAGTGTTTTCCTGTGAAAATTGCACACACATAAATAAATAATTGATGCTGCAGAGAGGAAGAAAGCATTTAATACACAAATTCTATTATGTCTGCCTAAATTGACTATTAAAAGATTTCACAAGGAAAATAATAGGGCTTTTAGCCATGATAATTGACTCGTCAAAATGTTTAAAAGCGTAAACACAGATTTCCGGGAGAGTTAAAGGCTTTTTACTAAGCTAATATATCGTTAATTATTTGTGCCAGGAATTCCTTAAATTTGTCATAAGAAAGATACGTTTTTGGAATAAACTAAGATATCGATTATAATTATGAGAAATTTCAATGCTTTTTAGAGAGATTAAATGAGAAACACTTATTTCTGGTCAGAATCCTTGAAATTATTACTGCCTTCTCTTCATATATTATTTCTTAAAGCTTGAGATAAAAAGTTACTACGGAATTAAAGCTTTCCCTGGAATTTTCCAACCGGAAACTGAGTAACAAATAGATGAAACCTCGAGAGCAGAAGTCGTCACCCAGCATATAATGCCGGAAAAAACATGGAAAGTCAGGGGAAAGTTAGCCAAACAAGTGGGGTGTCGCCCGGAGTCACCGCCAGAAGAAGCTGACTTTGAGGCTGTGCGGAGACAGTGCACGAAATGCACTGCGATTTGCCGCAGAACCGCAGAGATTGTCTCCTCTTCCTTAGAATTTTCTTAGGGTTTTTACGGGACTTGCCTGCTATATGTCGCCCCGATGAGCTGTGCTGGCTCCATGCAGCCACCAGGAAATGTATCCCGATTTTGCCCCGAGAGCGGCCACAGTGCACGCACACACCGACCGCCCGCACACACACACAAACACACGCACGCTCTGGGACACACTGGCACACACACGCGTAAGCGCGACACGAAAACAAAAACGGAAAACGGAAAACGAGCGCACGAAAGTCGCTTTAAGAGACCCAATTTTAAAGCCGACACGGTCGTGTACGATCTCGGGCCATTATCCTGCGGGATAATTTCGAATGTTGTCCTTACTATATATCTCTATATCGAGTGGGAGATATATATTTATATATAATAACATATATATAGATGTATATATATATGTTTTTTAGAACTAAGCGGAGTGCAGTCTGAGGCGTCGCATCGCGACCTGCCTGCTTGGCCAGGTTGACACAATCCCTGTTACCAGTTTCAGCTGCTGACCGCACGACTCGGAGGCAAAACGAAGACTGGCGTCGGCCAGTTAGCGCACTCGTTGTTATATACGAGACCAGGTCCTCGCGAAGTCGCAGGATCTCCGAGTGCGCTCCGAGTACGCTCCGAGTACTGTGAGTCCTGCGAGTGGTGAATTCGTCACAGGAACAGGATAAGCAACAGCAACAGCAGCAGCAATTGAGTTGTTTGGCAGTCGCAGTTAATGGTTACTTTTGGAGTGGCACGAAAGCGGACGGGGGGAGCGAATGCAACAGTTTTCTGTTAGCCGGAAAATTGTAAACTACTAAGGGAAAATAAAGGAGAATTTTTAAACCAAACAAAAGGAGTTTAAATTTGAAGGAAACTAATATTAAATGCGGCAGTTTTCCTTCTAATAAAAACATTCAAAATACATGTAAAAAAATAAATAGTAATGGCAATCATTTAAAATTATAAATATGTACTAAATAGAATAGAAAAAAATTAATAAACTACATTTTTGGTATTACAAAATCCCCTTTCTAAGCCTAAGCCAAATTTCTTTAATCTTTAAATTTACAAAAAAATAAAATTATTTACATACATTATCCGCTGTCTGTTCTCCTTAACATTTGCTGTTTAATAACATAAGGGGTGCCATACAGAACAGCAATAACAGTGCCATAAAAATTATCCGTTGCCGTAGGAAGAATGTTAATGTAAAGTCTCTGTTTTGTTCTGTTACCTAGTGGACATAACCGTTTCCCTTTAAGCACGAACAGCGCACTGCTAAAAACTGTTAGAACTGCTGCCTTTTACAGAATGGGGAGGAAACTGACGTAGGACAGTTTAAGCAACGAAGCGGTTAAAATAGCCAACTTGCCAGTCTGCATTTCAAGAGCTGTTAAGTTAATAGGTAGTACCAAGAGACTTTACAGGAACATGTAGGAAATAGTTAACATTACTGAATATAACATTTCAAGATTTTTTATTTAATTTTCAATTTCATTTAACTTCAATTTAAAATAACAAAACCAACTAACATATTAAAAAAAAAAAAAATAAGTAATGTAAGAAAATATGTCAATTAATTTATAAATATTATTAATATTGAAATTAAATATAAATTAAACCTAGGCCAAACATTAAAAACTCAGTAATTTCAGCTTAACTTTTTGATATTCCATTATCTGAGTGACTTAAGAACCACAATCATTGCAGGCACTGCAATTGCACTTCGAAAACTATTTAAAACCGCATCAATATTGTATCGAAGACGTACGGCTTGCTGGGAAAACACGAAAGAAAGAAAAACAAGTGGAAAAATGTTAAGAGCAGCGTATAAATAACGCCGCCTTCGAAGGGTCACGGGTCACCCAGCGACGACGAGAAATAAATTGTATTTAGTTGTACAATTTATGGTCCCTTTGCAGTGGAAAAGGGGAAACCCCCGGCACATTCTCGTACTTACTCACATGCATAATTCACATGCATGCTGCCAGAGGGGGGGTTAGGTGGAAGGGGTTGGGTGCTATCGATGCATCTATGGGGACAGCAGGGGTGCAGCAGTAAAAGGAGGGGTTAGGAGCCCCGGGGCGACGTTTGGCGGCATGTCCTTTGTTTTTCACTCTGTTATTTTGTTATTTTCAAATTATTTATTGGCCAAACGAGGAGTGCAAGGCATCAGGAGAGTCTCAGTAACAACATAGAGCGAAAAGTATGCCTTGAACTGGGTAGAATTTACTATAAATTAAAATACAATCTTTGTTAGAAAATTATATAAATTACCGCTGATAAACATACATCAACTTTTAGAAAAATATTATAATAGAATTCAATGAAATTATAGGCAAAAATACGGGTAGAATATTAAGTATTTAATATGTTAGTTATTGAATATATTTGTTTCATTAAACGCTAAACAGTTCCTTGAAGAATTGTGTTACAGCTTCTCACAATAAATCCTAACAAAAAATCATCCATATATTCGCCTAGAAAATGCAATATTTCTTCATAATTAAACATAAAAAAGTCCCGTGCTCAAGTCATTGCAATTAAAGTGGGATTATCCTTTTTGCTCGGTGCAGCTCTCTCCATCGAGAGTCCTGGCTAATGTGTAATTCAATAGAGTAAGTAATGTGCATCAATTTTCAGCTCAATAACGCATGGAATACAAATGCGAAACATGTGCAAATATGTGTGTGCGAGCGTTGAGAAAAGGAAGAAGAAAACACGGGCAAACATCCGCAGAAATAAATATCTAATAGCGCGACGTTCTGCCCTCCAGGCTGGAGCAGAGAAGGAAGCTGGAGGAGAGCCAGCAAGGACATGGAAGTGAGAGTTCGAGGAGCATCGACATTGTGTGACGCGTTTCCGCTTCCGCTTCTTGCGGTTTCGCTGCTGTTTGTTCTTTGCTCTCAGCTCCCCTTCACTCTCAGCCATCGCCTTTGTCTGCATTTATTTGTTTTTTTTTTCGTCCTAAGAAAAATTGCAATGGTTTTGGCAATTGTTTTTTATATTATAAGGATATTAACGCCTTACTGGCATGAAGAGTGATTACTACCATGTACATACATAAAGTTGGGTATCTTATAGTCCAGCACGTTCTTTTTTTATGCATTTGTGTTCTTTTGTGAATGTGAAAAATATACAGCCAGAATTCGTGCGCGAAGAGCTCACCTTCAATTGTGTGGAAAATTGAATTCTGCCGCAAAATGCTGGAATTTATGAGCAGTCAAGGTGGAGGTAATGTTTGCTATCGGTGTGCCAACATCATTTGCATAACTGTGCTTTATTTGTCCACCAAACACGCACAGGACACAGTGGGCACACACAGGACACACTCTGTTGGCCACTTGGCGCAAGCAAACAAGGCGAAAAGCTGGGCAAGAACTGTACCAGCTCCTTCCGGATGCCAAGATGCCAAGCTTGCAGCTTGCAAATAAACAAACAAGCAAGGCTACAGACAACAGGACATGCAGGACACGCACCCAACTGGCCACTCGCAAAAAGCACACACACACACACCCTCGCACACTCACAGTAATGATGGAAAAAGGATGTATGGATGCGTTCTGCCTGGAATTGGAGGTACCTGAGCCAAGGGCTTCTCTTCTGGGGGTGCCTTTCTGCGGTCTGCATTAATCGGTTTCTGCGGTTTTGGCGGAAGCGCAGCGTTTATTGAGGTGACGACAGGACAGTGACAGGCACAGACAGGCTAAGACATGTGTAAATTCATCAATCTTAAGGTCTTTCAGCAAATTAACTTTTAGGGAAAGGAGAGATGCTTTATTTCTAGCCTACAAAAGAGTATTAATATTTATTTATTTCCTAGCTTTTGTAACCATTTTTCTTACTATGTATGTTTCTTTGTTGAACATTTAATTTTTAACTGACACACACACAGTATGTGGTTTATAAAAAATGCCCAAGTCACCTGCCAAGTCCTGGTGTAACCAGCAATTGCAACAATATATCCCTTGGCTTTCCCTGCCTCATTTCCTCGCTGTTCCAGCTGTTAATTAAAAATGTTGCCAGCTATTTCCCATACAAGTTAGCCTCATGCCGGGTTGCATGTGGGGAGTGCTTCGTGCCCCCCAAGAAGATTTATTCCAGCTAATAGAGGTCCGTGCTCCGTGCTCGGAAGCGGCCACAAGAATTTCAATTTGCTCAAGAAATTGCGGCCGCAAAGTGAGTGTGCCAAAGTGCAGTGAAGCCCATGAAGTCCATCCGTAGTCCATATCCGCAGCCAAGTCCATGTGTGTGTCTGTCTGTCTGTCCGTCTGTCGTTCGTTCGTCGGATTGCCTGTCAGAGAGCCAAAGGTCTAGCGATTGCCAGCGCTTATCCTTGTGGCCAGACACAAAATTTACACCGAGGCGCAGAGCAGCGCCAGCTCATAAATTTCCCCAAGTGGAAAATTACTCAATTTACAACTGTGGCTGGGAGGTGTTGATTGCAGGAGCCAGGATTGAGGGAATCAGGAATCGGGATTCGGGATTCGGATTCGGATTCGGCACTTATTAATTTGTTTATGTGACTCTAATCACTCACACCCAATCCGGCCAGAGACGACGGAATCCCTGCCAGACCGCAAGGCCAACTTAAGATTCTGTTCATGAATGTGTCTGCCTTGCCCTTACCCTTCTTCTCTCCCTGTTACAGTCAACAACAAATGTTCGAAAAATTTGTTAACATCAAAAAGTACATTAAAGGCTCAAGGAATGCGCTTTCGTGCGGAAATTGCTTACGTGCGTGGCATTAGCAAATGACATCCCGCCGTATCCGTATAAGACTCGTCCTGCCGCGTCCCCGCCCCCCATTGCGGCTATTGTAGCCTGTGGAACATGTCGCCTTGTGGCACGTCCTCAGCCATTGGCTATCGGTGGTGGGTTCCGGCTCTACGGCAGCTACTGCGCATGCTGGCAAGGGCAACAAGTGTGTTGGGTTTCACTTACCATCGATGGCATTCAGCGGCTCTGTTGTTGTTCCCAGTGGAGACTTTTGCTGGTCACTACTCATCCCACTCCGAGTCCGCCGCTGGGTGACAGTTCGAGGTCTCCTCCTCGAATGGCTCACGTAGCCGCCAGTCGAAGCTGAGGCCACTTCACTACAAAATAATTAAAAATTGAACACACAAAGCTGCGGAGGAGACAAACAAACAGCTAGCAAATGACACTCGCCACGGAATGAAATGGAATGCAATGCGATCTGCCAGGATGCGACCCTCTAGATACAAAAGCACTTAGAGAAATATTGGAAAATGTCAGATTATGTAAAGAAAATAACTAAAAAGAAGAAATCACATTAGCACACAAAACCATCGAATTTGGTTAAGAATAAAGTCAGAATGTCCAACCAGTTGGAAATTATAGCATTATAGTGGAAAACAATAGATAAAGCTTATAATTAACTATAGTTAAATAAAAATAATACAATTTTGGTATAGGTTTCATTAATACCAGTTTCTAAATATATTTTAACTTCAAAATACCCGAACCGTATGGGATACAGCGTCTCAAAGTAAACAATTGCTTTAAAAATATTAAGCGAGATCTGGTAAATCGAATTCAGAGATTCTACAGACGGTTTATTATTTTGTTGTATAGAAAAATCCCTGGATTCTCTCAGTGGACAGCCTTCCCCCATATATTGTCAGTTGTCGTCATCATCTGGTTGTTTTTATTTTTTTTTTTTTTTTTTGCTCAGATGCTGCTGAAACTGTCGCTGTCGTTGTCATTGCTGCTCATTTTACACAAGCCAACAAAGGCCAAAGGCGACCCAACACGAACACGGCAATCACCCAGCAGGAGCTGAAGCCGCTTGGTACTTTGGTCCTTTGCCACGATTCCTGCTCCTGTTGCTCGCCCATCTCGCCTGCAGCTGCTTAAATAATTTTCGCGATGGGGCGCAGCAGCAGCAGCAGCAGCAGCAGCAGCGCGGTTCGTCAGTCGCCGGATATAAAATGTCAATAAGCTCCAATAACGCAATTGACAAGCTGAGACAGCAGCCTCGCCAACAATAAACGGGAAACGGTTCTCAAGGATTGAGCTGCGGCTGTTGGAAAAGGATTGAGGGTTGCAGGAGGGTGCAGTGGCCAGCGAGGCGTGCACTAACTTCCAGCATCGACATCTCGGATTGCCCTGCGGGATCAAGACAGAACAGGAACAGGACCCCATCTACAGTCTCTCCAGCCGAGTAATTTCAAGCTTAAGGAAGCTTCAAATTGATTACAAAACAGGAGCAGCTTCAGGGAAGTTGAGAAAATCAACTATAAAAATCAATTTTACATTTGGAAAATGTATAAACCATAATTTAGATCGTTAACTCAATTTGTATAATTTATAAAGACACTTTTGCTGGTTAAATATCTCATTTAAAGGTGAATTTCCTTAGCTCAGACACGAGCCTCTTCTTGCTTTCCCTTGGGGTTGTCGTTCACGGGCGATGAGGATCCAGAGCCAGAGCCTGATCCCGATCCCTGTGCCATTTCCCGCATCTCCTCCGAAGAGCGACCAATGACTATGCGGCGATTCGATTTGGGAGTGCGTTCCAAGGACTTGTCAATAGATCTCCGTGGAGTTGTTCGTAGGCTGGAGACGGGTGTGCCAGCCACAATGGGTTTCTTGTTGTTCCACACGCAAAGGACGAACATGATCTCCTTGTTAAAGGCAGCCTTAAAAGTGAGCTGAGAGGAAGACATGTAATAGTTAAGGATTGAAAATGGAGGTAATGAGCTTACTCTCTCCTCCAAGGCCACTTGCTGCACGTAGACCAGGAACTCGGTGATGCCAATGAGAAAGGCAATTAGGATACCCACGTAAAGGGTGTAGAAGATGCCGCGGAGCTCCTCAAAGGTCATGTCCGGTGTGGCGTCGGGATCGGGCTCTTCAAAACAGCTGGCATTCGGATTCTTCCACCACTTCTGCTTCATATCGTAGAGCTGACCCCGCTCGCTCAGCCTCAGGATGGCCACACTCAGACTAGATCTATATTCCGCTCCAAAGGGCACCGCAATCGCGTAGTGCTTCTCCCCAAACTTCTCGCCAACGGATCGGAGGTCGCAGTGCAGCTCACGATGGTACTCCAAAGTTGTGGTTTCCATTAGGAACATGTAATCGCCGCGATTCTTCTTGACGCGGTCCACGCCCTCGAGATTATCCTTGGTGTAGGCGGAGGGATCGTCGTTGTTCATCAGGTTGAAGGCCAAACGATAGACTGTCTCGTTGGAGTCAGCCAAGAGGTTGTAGGTGCTGCCACCGTAAATAGTGCCGAATTTTACCTTCTTCTGACCACTCAGATCCTTTAGGTTGGCAATGCTGCCCTCCATTTTTGAACTGGTCAAGAAGGCAGCCAAGTTTGCGGTGTAGGAGTTGGCTATGATGATGGCAAAAATCCACCAGGTGGCTTCGAACATGCGAACCTACAAGAATAGGGTGTATATTTATTTTATATTTGTATAATTAAACATTTGTTTAGATGTTAGCAATCTAGTTATTGAGAGAGCGATGATGTAGATCCACTTATCGAGTAACTGGCCTAGTAACTGGGCTCTCACCTGCGGACTCTTTGGCAGGATATCGCAACCAGCTGTCATGATGGAAGCCACCGTTAGCCAGCCAGTATTGTGAATGTCCCAGGAATTCTCCAGCACCTCCGGATCCCGATTGCAAGGATGCGGGTTCTCCCACTCCATCTTGGCTATCCGAGCGACGATCGTCTTGAGAAAGGTAACCACAAACACCGAAATCAGGATCCAAATCCAGACCTCTCCTCCAAACGGCTCCAGGTACGCATCCAATGGCTTATCCACATGCGGACTCTTGTAGGCCAGGATACTGACTCCCAGCTGCATGAAGGGCACCGTGAAATCCACGGCGGTTTTGCGTGCTTGGGTGATGGTCAGGTCGCAAATGCCCATGTGGGCATCCTTGTGTGAATACATATATTAGAATATTATTGAAAGATGTTCTACTATCTCTCTCTTACATTATTTATGATTTCTCCAATGATTCCGTTCCACTGCTTGGTATCCTTGTCCAGCTTGCCGTACTGCTGATCCGCCACCGGAATAAATTGATACTCGAACCCCAATTCCTGGGCAATGGCGTCGATGAGATCCACGGCATAGCCTTGATATTGGGCATTGCCCGTCATATTCAGCTCCACGGCAGTGTCGTTGTAGGAGAAGTAGGGCGGTCCTATCCTCGTGGCCACTCGATAGATGATCTTCTTCTGCACCTTAACGTCCATGTTGAGCTGCGTTATCTGACCCCGGGGATCCCACACCGCTATACCGATGCCATCTAGGGGATCGTAAACCTCAATGTTGAACGTTATCCTTTGGCCTTCGTCATCGAACTGCAGGCTAGTTGTCCGAAAGTTGGTGCTATTAACCCCGGATGTCTGCAACGGCAACATCTCGCCCATGAACTTGGGTTTCTCCCATCTCTGGATTCACCGTCTACTCACCGCTTTCATCAGGCGCGTGAGGTAACGACCCATGGGCCAGGTGCGACCTCCGGAGGAGGCAAAGTCGCAGGTTATTCGCGGCACTGCCATTCGGTCGGGGTAGAAGAAGCTGGCATTCCGCCAGGATTGCTCAAAGAGGTGGATTGCATCATGGATCAGGTCGTGGAGGAGAGTGCGCGGTGACTCGGTGCTCTCGTAGACGATGTCGTCCTTCTGGATTACATAACCATAGGGCTGCGAGTACTATTCAAGAGGTTGGAATATAGTTTAGTTATAGGTAAAAGTTGATCACTAACTCACTGGGGGAGGATCAGGATTAAGGAGAAGACGAGCTGCTGTAATATTTACAGCAAAGGTCTCATTGTCGGCGGAAAGTTCTTCCAGATGATCGGTGTAAGTTTCCAGATTGGTTAGAAAAATGTGCTAGAGTTTAATTTAGAGGAAATTAGCTTGAAACATTGTTATTAAATAAAACAATAATATAAAAATAAAATCGATTTATATATCGATCTTCGCGACAACAAATGATACAGTGTCGATTTATCTTTTATCGATACAGTATTAGTAACTCTTTTAGTTTTACAAAACTCACATTAAACTGCCCTGTTAGACCGAATTCCGAAGAAGCATTCAAGACATCCACCAAAATCCCAGGAGGGCAGTCCAAGACCACTCTTCTTTCGCCCCTGATGCTCTTCCACATTACTCGGTAGTCGTCGTCCTTGTGGAATTTCCTCACCCTAACAACCTCGTTGTGGACCTCACGCAGCTGCAAAAGGTCCTGCAGGCGAGCGGCAGCCTTGACTAAAATATATTTAAATTAAAGGATATTTTAAAGTTTAAGAACTCTCTAAAAATCTATCATATCTTCAAGACATACCATCATCCCCATCATAGACTATGGTAAATTTTCGCCAACCAAAGTTCTGAACGATATCCGCATAGGCCTTGGACAGAATCACCTGCGAGGGGTACAGATTCAGAGTCATCTGGTGGTTGGGCCTCTCCTCCCGCTGCTCTTCGTCGGCCACATCGAATTCGATGTGCGGAATGCCCGTGTTATTACAAACAAGAGATACAATGTCTGTGGAAAAGAGAGAAGCTACGATCACCTCATACTCTCTGTTGACAAACAGAGAATTGCCGAAGTTTTTCTACATTTTCCGCTGCTTCATATTCGTCGGCAAAGCTTTTTCACGTTCTATTTTGCTTTCATTTTCTATACAAAAATGTTTCCCTGCTCACTTACCGCTCGCCGCCTTTGAACTTGGTCCGAAAATAGCCGCGACACCATTATCCACTAGATCGCAGGCTGAAAGCATTCACCGAGAATTTTCATTCAAAATTAATCGATTTCCTAGAAAAGATTGGTACTTACCCTGCTCCTGCATGGTGACACTGCCATCTTCGGGCTTCAAACGCTTTATCAGCGGAATGAAGCGCAGGGTTTGCTCTGATTCTGGGCCATTGATGGCATTGATCACCTCCAAAAACTCCTTTTCCAGGTCCAGTTCATCGTCGTAGAAGAAGGCACCTGCAGGGAATGGTTAGGGATAACTCAGAAAAAGGAATTTGGAACTCAGACTGGCTCTCACCAATGTTGATTTGTTGCTCCTGGCTGTGGCAAACGAAAAACGCACTCCACATGCAGCTGAGCAAAACTATGCGGTGCCACATGCCTGCCTCAGCCTGCCTCTGCCTGCCTGCCCTGGAATTTTCAGCTAAGAATTTGTGGCCAGCGGCGTTGAGCTATTTCCGAAAATATTTCGCTTTTCATGCGGGAAATACGACGACGCTGGCGATTCCACAGCAACTGGGAAAGCTTTTTGGGCCATTGGAGATCGAAGGCGATAAATGGAGAAGGGAGAACATAGAGAGAAGAAAGAAGAACGGAGAACGGAGAAAAGAAAACAGCTGCTTGGAAAGCTCTGACAGCTGGTCTTCACCTGTCACAAAATGGGAATATATATAAATAAAATAAATTATAGTTCAAAGATAATATTTCCACTTAAAATTGACAAGTCACTAAAAAATATAAACTGCTTCTTATATATTAAAGAAGTATATAGTAAATATCCCTATTTTCTCTCAACTAGAATTTCAATAGAAAACATCACAATATGCTAGAATAAAGCTCTAAGCTTGTAATTCCTTTCCAGGAAAACTCTTTTTATTTCCATAAGGACAACCTTTCCAAAAGCGACCAGCGATTAGCTCCCGGGGGGATAGAAGTAACCCCATTAAAGTCGGACACGGTTCAATCAGCCGCAGACCCATGCCGCCTCCAGGTGGGGTGCTCCATTGAAAAGCGATGAGGTGTCAATTTTTCATGGCAACAAGGGGACAGCCATTCGGTTTTTTTTTGGAGGGGGGATTTGCATAAAAGGAGCAGAGCGTTCAGCATTCAGTCGAGCATACTTTTAATGGCCGGAGGAGGTGGAACTCTAGCTGGGAATGGCACTGGGACTGGGACTGCGAGTAGGCCACCGCAACACACAACAACTCAACATGGTAGCAACAATATGGCCGCTGGTGTCATTTTAGCCTTTTGCCGCACTGTTTGCTCAAAGGATTTTGACGATGCCGAACACGTTTCGTGTTTTAGCCACGCTCCCACCTTTTGCCACCTTTTTAGGCCCCGAAATTTGAATAATTCCCACCCACATTTGCCGGCGGCCTAAACCGTTAATATTCATTTGCGGAAAGAGTGGGCGTAGCTCAGAGCTGGAAGCTGGTAGCTGGTAGCTGGGCTAAATCCAAATATTCAATATGCCGCTGATGATGATAAATGCCTTTCAACTATTCCGAATTGAATACACGGCCGGCCATCCCGCCATTAGCTCGGAATTTTCCGCGCTGTGTTATTCCCTCTTTCTTGTTCTTTGTTTTTTTTTTTCGATTAAAACTTTTGTGGAATTTTCGCTGCTACTGCGCTGTAATCAAGCCGAGAAATAAAGCCAACCAAGAGCTGAAAAAATGGCCAAGGCACAGGGCAAAGGCACACTTGCAAAACATTTTCTATTACACGAAAATATTTATGGCTATCGTGCGAGGGGAGGCGCCGCAGCTCTCCACGTATGAATGGAATGCCCTGCAGCAGAGACCCAGACCAGGTCCAGACCAGACCATCTCCTGACCACCAAATCCCACTCCATAGAAAGATGAAAAACAGAGCACAGAACACCGAGCAACGAGAGCACAACAAATCCAAATCCTGGCCACAACAGCAGAAGAATCTGCAAAAGTTTTCGCTAGGTAATAAGACCTCCTCGGTGTGGGGAAGGGGAACTCTCTCCCCGGCTAGTGCAAAAAAGTTTTTAATACTTGCCATAATGTTGCCAAAAGGATTATCCAAAAGAATGACTTTTAATGGAGACAGGAAGTAAGCGCATAACAGACAGAAGTATTAACTGTTTCCTTCCGCTTGCGGGGAGTTGTTCCTTCGTAGGAATTCTGGCAAGAGGAGGAAGGAGGAGGGCGAACCTCGGCACACATATTTACAAAACTGTCAGTTCCTAAGCGCTTTTCCGCCTCCTCCTCCTCCTCCTCTGGCATCCTTTAGTGCGTGTCCTGTGGCTGCCAGGGTGTGTGTTTCTGTATGTGTGTATTTGTGGCACGTAAGCTGTGCGGAAATATTGCAACATGCTCATAACGGGCGGTAGACTGGAGTCCGGAGTCTGGGGCTAAGGCTGAAAGGCTTATGACGATTACTGTTCCATTCGGGAGGGCATTACGATTTCTTCAAAAAGGTTGGCACGATCGCAGGGATGTGCTTCCAAGCGCCCGATATTTGGATTCAAGTTTTGTTCTTAATGTAGAATTTTATATTTATGAGATAAATAAAATAAAATAAATGAATTAAAAATAATATATTTGTGTTAAAATAAATTAGAAAAGTTCTTTTATAATCGGCATTGATTTTCGGCTTTTATTTACCTATTATCAGGTAGTATTTGTTGATTAAAATATTAAATTATTGTAAATTCTTCAACAAATAAATTGTAGAGTATTCCCAGTGTCGATTTTAGTTGCTCCTCCTCTTCTCTCCTGTTTTTATTTTCCTCTCACAAAACGGCAACAAAAAAAACCAAACCAACTGTCGACTGTGGAGTGTGGAGAGTACATTTCTTAGCCAGGATTTGGAATCTGGGATTTGTTAAAAGCACCGGTTGTTGCTCCCTGGTCAATGATTGCCACTACACCACAATGATTGCGGCGCCTTCCGGCTTCAAGCTGGCGCAGCTTTAACCTCTCCTCCGTGAGTTTTCCAATATATACTCTCCTCTCATTTTGCATTTTAATGAGTTTCGTCTGAAATATGAGACGAAGAAGAGCGATGACAACAGCGGGCGCCATAATTTTGCATCCTTCGCCTGGCGTTTGTTTTTTCTGCTTTCCCTCAGCTCACTCTTTCCCTGGCCGTGGTATTTTTCTAAGAAAGTGTCCTAAGTCGGCTTCATCGTCGTGTCCCTGGGCTGCAGGATATTGCTTTAATTGAAATTTATGCTAAATAGATTGACACTAATGAGCAATGGCTCCGGCTTCGTGTTCCTCCTCCAGCTGCCGGCCAGGTAATTCCCGGCAAGACTATCTGCATAATTAAATTGCTTCTCGGCATCTTTGCCGTTCATCGTTCGGCGATGAGGAGGGAGGAGGGAGGAGGGTGGAAGACTATGTCAACCGAATTATTATTATTATTTTAGCATTTTTATATGAGCCGATCCCATTTGCATGGACCCAGGGCGAGGCCCGGAGCCAAGTGCCACCAAGCTGACAAATGGCTCAAGTTGTGTCTCTTCCGCTGCCACTGAGTGCTCCACTTCCGTTCCGGATGCGAATTCGACTTTGGCTACATGTGTAGCTGAGAGCCAAAAGTCTCCAGCAGGATCTAGGAAAGGAATCAACAGGAAAAAACTAGGCCTACCTACGAGTTAATCCTGTTTTTGAATCACAGATAAGGACATATTTTAGAAAAATAAATTAGGGAGCGGAGATATCTTTATAATGAGACTGAAAATAGTTAGTATTCAAAATTCTTGGATGCCTTTTAGAGGTGTCTATCGAAAATATTAGACAATTATTTAAAAAAAAAATAACACACAAATTAAAATAAATATATGTTGTACAACAATATTAAAAGGCGTACAATATTTTTTTAAAAATGTACTCTAGAAATTCTGTTTTTTTTCCGGTGTCTTCCTGCCCCTCACATTTATTGCCTTGCTTTTGGTGACGGAAATGAGTTTTTGTCGTAAACTTTTATGGCAATAAACGTCGCTTGTTAGTCCCGGGAATGCCTCCTGCTCTTTCAAATAGGAACCACTGTCGCCTCGCCAGTTACGCACTTGGCACAGAAAACATAGCCAGGGCTCTCGTGAAGAATATAAACATATAAATAGCTGCCCAGCCAAGGCTTGGGTCGTTGTTTCACGCTGCATAAAAATAAGCGCATGCGGAGGATAGTTGGCCAGGAGCAAGGCAGGAGCTGGGATGAGGTGGATATCTGTGACCATTTTCCATTACATTTGCCACGTCACGGCACATATAGCACGTTGTGTTCTCTCCACTCTAACCGGAGTCTATGGCAGCTCCCTTCCGTTTCCGTGCAGGCGTCGTCGTTGGGGCGTTATCATATCTGGCTTTTGTTTCCAGCTCTATCTTTTTTTTAATTCTCTTAACAATTGCGCTAAAAGTTGTGCATTGAACACTTGGCTGCCTCTTTCAGCCAACAATAAAAATGGGCACGGAAATGAAGCTGTAAAGTATACCGCCGACACAGACTGCCACCTCCCCTTTTTGGCGAGAAAGATAACAGAAATATTGTTTACCGCAATGCAATTGTTGCCAAAGAAAGGCGAGGCGAGGCGCCAAGCCTTTTCATTTGTTTTACTTTATTCGCACCCAGAGCGAGAGCCAGAGCCAGGACAGGAACAGCTTCCTTTTCCTTTTCCGCTGTGAAAAAAGTTTCATTTTCCACACGCTGAACGTTTCAGTTTCAGTTCGATGATAAAGTGTGAAATTAACTTTTTGAAAATCAACTGAAACAACAACAAAGGCAACCAAGGCGATCCTGAGGCCATGAAATACGGTCTCTTCCTCACGTGTGTCTCCGAGCATGTAAAACGGGACAAGAAAATGATTAAGGTCCTGGCGGAATATCATTCATTCACCTGCTATCCGCTGTTCGGAGCAAATCGAAGGTTTAGGCACGTAAAAAATATGAAAATTTCGCATAACCAGCGAAGATGGAGAGTTCATAACTTGGCAGAAATCTCGACCCATCTCTCTCTCATAGGCATGCATATTTAATACGTGGGCTGGGCCCGGTTCCGCCACGAAGAGCCACGCCCTCCTCAGCTGCCTCAGCCATGCGGGTTACAGAGGAAGAAAATGTATCTAATATTTATTTATCAGCACATTTAGCTTGAACGCGAAATAGTTTAAGAACTTTTTGATGTCCTTGCAAGCATATAAAAATAATTATTTTTATGCAATTGAAAAGAAAAATAATTAAATTAATAAGCTAACCATTAATTTGCTTAATTTATTTGTATTTTATTTGATTTTTTATGTATTTATTTACATGAAACTTTGAAATACTCTTTCGCCCAGTGCATCTTGCTCACGCCATCTACACGAAAAGCAATCAAATTGCAAAAATTTGTTTCATTTTCTGCGATAACATGACTTGAATTTGATGAATGCCTTGGCAAGAGAGAGCACACCATGAACTGAACTCGCGGAAAAAGGGGGGAAATGCGGGAAAAGGACGCCAAGGATATTGGCAACGAAAGCCAAATGCCAATCTCGGAGCGCTTTTTTTACGAGGCCCGGGATTCAGGAAGAGCGAAGGGATCGGAGAGGGTGCTGCTCTCAGCATGGAAAAAATGTGCAGATATGGCCAAATGAAAGAGTTATGAATCCGCAACTTTGTTGCTCCCCAGGCGCTTCTGGCGCGGGCTCCAGCTCTTCACAGCGAATGCCAATGCCGATTACTAATACGCCCCGTGGTCCCCATGCCATCACTTTCCGCCTGCCTGCCTGCCTGCCTGCCTTCGCTGAGCTCGTCCTTCCTGGCCAAGGATTAAAATAAATGCTCCACATTTGTATGTGTTGCACGGAATCAAGAGAAGAGAGCAGAAAGAGGGGATTTCCCCATTTCCGATAACCGCTATTTATGGTTAGCTGCATTGGCCATCCGCTCTCACATCATCTTCATCATCATCATCATCATATCGCCGGAGGATACGAACCAGCTTCAAATGCAAAAATTCCGCCTTTTTTCATGTTTTCTAGGGATAGAAAAATGCTAGGGGCTACAGGCTGTACTTGTTTTTCGGAGGGAAGAAGGCGTGTCATCATCAACTTGACGAAGTCCGCTCACCGGCACCGAAAATTTTGTAATTACGACCACGTCAAAAGCACTCGCCGCCGCCCGCCGCCACACAAACAAAAGCCGCCGACCAAGAAATAAATGACCAGAGAAAGCTGGCAGGCAGGCAGCGCAAAAATGGAAAATTAAAATTAAATTTCCAGCATTAGAGGGGGGAAAACACAACATTTTTAATGGGGCAGTTAGTCTGGGGTGAAAGTCGGAAAGTCAAATTTAAATCCTGAGGGTCAGACGAGGGCTTCAGGGAAAGCGCCAGCTAAATTCTAAATTACAAAGAAAATTGTTTTAAGTAAGGAGCACTTATTAAGCAGGATATTTTTGAAGTAGTAATAAATTACTGAGAGAGGGCGGAGTCTCCCTCCTCGCTGCCTAGGGGATACCGATGTGATGCCGTTTGACTACATCCCACAAAAATCATCAGGAACTGTTTTTTAATAAAACTGTAACCTTGATAAAATCATAATAAAAGAGAGTAATTTTAGTTTTGTGCCTTAATTTGTTCCTGTAATAATTTAAAGAGATATTAATTTAATACGCAGCTGTGTATAGCTTCTTTATATGCGTCACAGCTGGGATTGAGCTGTTCGTTAGTTTCGATACAAGCAGCTTTTCATTGCCTCAGCCCTCTGCCCCAGTCTTTGTCCTGTCCCTTCTTCATTGATGCTCCACATATTCAAAGCATATGCATGTAACGTCGTTGTCAACGCTACCAATTCCCCAGCTATCCCCAACTCACCTGCCTTTCGCTCTTTCCCCCAGCAATTGCCAACATAAAAGTCAATTTATGGCATATAAACCGCTTTGTTGTCAAGGGGAACTCAATTACGGTGGCGGCGCCGCCCATGTCTTTGTGCCATCAGTCAAAATGGGAGGCGGTGGAGGAGCATGAGAAGCGTTGCATAAATGCCACATCCCACCCGTAAGTCGCATTACCGAAATATTTTAATGAATCAAAGTGGGGGCCGCTTTTCCTTTTCGTTTTCGTCTAGTATTTCAATCGTGCGATATGACACATCATCAAAGTTGGCATATTTCATTATTCCCACTTCCCCTAACCATATCGATGGCATATATAGAGTATATATCGCAACGTATCGTTTGCATGTTGCGTGTCAGAGTTCAATATGAAAATCGTTCGAAAAAAAAAAAAAAAACAGAAAAAGAAAGAAGAAACAACAGCAGAAATCGAAACACAAACAACATTCAAGTGTTACACTTTAGTTCTAGTCGGTGGGAGGCTTCAGGGGAAATTTTCATTTCATTTCGCGCGTCATTTGAGGCGGCGCCGCTACGAATTGTTGCAACCTTTTCCCAAACCCCGGGTAAATAACTACACGAAGAAAAAAATTGAGTAGCTTGCTCTTTGTGATGAAATTTGTAAAGACACAAATAGGTGAAAAAATGGGGAAAGATTGGGAAATGCCAAAGTAAAGTTTTTAGTAATTTCTCGATATTACTAACTTTTGTACAAGACTACTACATTACGTTTATGTATATCTTGAAGTTATTTAAATAAAATTAGCATTTTAACGAACATGAAATGTTTATATATCATGTAATGAGCAGAGAGGATCCGGTTTCACTCGAACTCCCCAAATTCCAGTTTTAATTCAGTTCGATTCAGAACGAAATCGGTAAAGCGCTCTCCCTTTTACTCTCTCTAGTTCGCTCTACCACGCTTTACCCGCAAAAAGCAACACTTAGTAGCGAACGAGAGAGTTTCGTTTCGTAGCTGCACTCTTAAAGAGCGTTGCATTTTCTCTCTCTGAATGCAACATAAGAAGAGAAATAATCAAAGTTACTTGGGAAGCTGCATTGGTGAGTTTCTTTTTGTGGGGTTTTGACACAGAAGAAGTTATATTATTCGCATAACTACTGTACTCTCTTAAGATAATAAGTTATGTTACTTTTTTTAGTCTAGTTTAAACAATTTCTGACTTGTTTGCTTTATTTTTGCTGAGTGCAGCCATATCTGAATTGTTCCTCGAGTTGTTGCTGTTTTTCTGGGCCATTGATTGAAATCGCATAAAAACAAAGCTATCGAGACGGGGCAAGGAAGAAGACGGGAACTTTGCTGGGAGCCCTCGAGGCAGGAGGCAGGACGAATATCTACGATTGTGTGTGCGTCGTTTCCCTATTCCATTTTGGGCCCGAGCCTGTGCTTCTGGCTTTCTGCCGCCTGGTTTTCTTTTATTAAAAGTTTTGATTGTTTTTCGCGTTTCAATTCGTTGCCTTTCGCGCCTAATGACAGCCGCGCATGCCATGAAATATGAGTTGATTGGCCAGGGATATCGTATGGCATTGGCAAGGTGGTTCGGTGGCTTGAAGGGTTATAAATTCGCTCGAAAGAGCCCAGGACGTAGCTAGAGTGGTGGGCAACCGACCAACAAACAAGCTCATTAGGCCGCACCAATTACTCCTAATTAATGTCTTTGAGACGCATACAATTTTGTCAAGTTTTCCGCGCTGGCCATTACCTTTTTTTTTTTGCTCGTCGTCCTTGCCGCCTTTGCCGTCTTCTTGCACGCCAATTAACTCTGAACGCTCATTACAGGTCGCGATGGAAGCTGACAGTTTGAGCCAGGTTCTATTTTAGATGGCTGGCTGGCTGGTGGTCCAGGCCCACTACTGTGTCACTCTGTGTGTACCCCGCGTTCACCTCACCTTTTTCCTAGGGTGCAGTGGCGCGTATTAATTAGCTGCTCGATGGTGCCGCCCATCACCTGTCTAAGGTACAGAAATGCACGGTGGAAAAATTATTAATTGGTAGAATAATTGAAGTTAAGGGAAAAGATCTCAAGATCTCTCTCTCTCTCATTAAATTGCAATGAAAAGTTTGTTCATTCGTATTTTTTTTTGTATAATTTGTATCTCAAACTCAAGTTTCTCTGATCCCCCTTTCTCTCCGTGCACGTCGTCGTCATGGCGCGACTTGAAATGTTTCCATTTGCAGGCAGGCAGGTTCAAAAAGTGTTTCTGCCCCTGCTTGGCAGCTCCAACCCCGCCAGCACTAGTAGCACCTGCACTGGGAGCCCTGCTTTTGGCCCCCAATGATTGTCGTTAGCATTACGTCAACTAATTGGCTTCATTTGGGGTTGTGTCGTGTGGCGCCACGTCCTTTGCACAGCAGCCAGCAGGACCATCTAATTGGCAATGAAAGGAGCATAATTTATGAATATATCGCGCACTCATTTCATGCTACACTTGCCAGCCACCATAGCTGGTTTCCTCATCAATAGAGGGAGAGCCGCGCTCTTTGATGAATTAATTATGGCTCTAAAGGATATTTCCCTCGATTTCTTTAGCAGAAAAAAATGGGAAAAACTACGATGGTAGCTTACACGCTTCTGCACTCCTCCGTCGAGCTGGAAGACAACCCATTAGACCGCAATTCACTTGGCTCCTCCGCCGCCGCAGCAGCAGCAGCAGCAGCCGCACCAATGTTTAATGTTTTTATGTTTTCTTTTCGCCTTTTTATATGCATCGCCCACACTTTTTGGACATGGACCTGGAAAAAGTGAAAAGTGAACAGCATAAAGTCAAAAATTGCATTTCCCCATCTGCGATAGTCAACCAGAAAGACAAGCAGACAGACGAACGACTCTATGCGGATGATCAAGTGCGTTTCATGTGTGTAAAACTATTTATTTAACTATTAGGGGTGTGGATTTATTAAGATAAATGAAATGGAAAGAGATTTAAACGAGTTAGATATATTTTTAGAAACCAATTGTTTGGTCTTGAAAAAGAAAACCGAGTGGATGCTGGCATCTGACAATATCTTTTTGTGATTTTCCACCGAAAAGTGTGATTAATAATATTTTGCATATTCCTCTTAAGTCTCTCTACATTTTTTGCTACTTGGCCTAATTTCTCCTTAATTCTTCGCACTAAAAGTAGATATAATCCCTAAAATAGGTTCGTTATTACCCGTAACCTTATATTTTCGTCGCTCACTACTTATATCGAGACTCATATAGTTGTAGTGGCATTTGCTGTAGTTTGTTTTTGTTTGTGTTTGCCTTTTATTTTAATTTCCCTCGACGGCACACGTTCTGTGTCTGTATCTATGTATATGTGTATTTGTATCTGTATCTCCTCTCACGCCCCCTTGGCAGAGCACTTTACACATTAATGTAAAAAAATTGTGCACTGATGTAAGTGCGTCTTCCTTCTCACTTCAGTGCCCCCGCTGCCCCCCGCGACTGACAGGCAGCAATGCCGCAAACCAAACAGAACAGACAGCTCCGCATTTTCCACCACTCTCCCCCTGGTTTTCCACCCGAATTTCCCATCCAACGCTGCTGCGCGCATTTTAATAAAAACGAATTAAATCGTGCACTAATATGTTTTTATTATTTATGCTCATATTTGTATTTATTCACGTGCATTGCACATGTAGCAATAATAAATTGCACTCGAAACTGGGATTCAGATTCGGATTTCAGAGTGATTCTCCACCGATGGAAAATGTGTCACTCTGCGCTGGAAATGGCTTTGTCAGGTTTTAGTTTTGCATCCGAGAAATTTCCCCCACACAGAGCTCTTGGTATTCCTTGGTTCATGTATATTATATCATTTGCCATATGCGGATTAGCCATAAGCTGCTTTTGGCCGAGAAGGAGGAGGAGGAGGAAGCAACCCCCTCAAGGGAAAGTTTACAACAGAACCAGGCTGGTGAGGATGCTGTGGAAATGAGCACGAGATTGAGCTGGATTTGAAGGAGGAGCCGGAGCAGGGGCAGGCCGATGAACACAAGTGGGTAAACCGCTTTCGTTGAGGCATTTGAGTTGAGTCTGTGGCTTATAATTTGTTTGACAAGCATCACAACAGCCACGCCCTCTACGAAAGCAGCTCCTCTCTGGCAATTATTTCCCTCACAGCCCAGCAGCAGCAGCTGTCACTCGTATTATCAGTTAAAGGCAGACACAAGGCCCATCGATCATTTCCAACATATTTATTATTTACCAGAGATTAAGCAGAATTTACTTTGGATTTTTCAAACTGAAATTAAACCATACAAATTGTACAGAATATTATTAAATAAAAGGGAACAGTAACCCCTAATAACTTATCAATTACACATTATCAAATTCATTTCTGGGAAAATCATTAAAAAAATCTAGATTCGTTTGAGTCGCACTCAAGCCGCTCAGGCCTCCCTTCTCTTGCAGTCGCTTCCATGTCTCCGTCACTTGAATGGCCTGCAGGGCTGTTTTCATCTCGAAGAGCAGGTTTCCTCCATCCATACTTTTCATGTACTTGACCTGCAGTATTTGGCTTTTCAGTTGAATCAGACCCAGCTCGTTTAGCCACCGCTTCACTTGATATATGGGCAGTTCGCTAGTATCTTCGATACCAGAGACCAGAATTCGTGGACTGAACATGATCTCCCGCAAATCCTCTGAATGAACGGTCCATAGCGAGATGAGGAAAACTAAAACTGTCACTAAACGCATTATGCTTTAAAACGCGATCCGACGTAGAGAAAAGTATCCAGCAGACTGGAAGCAGCTCGGTGTGGAGCTTGATTCTCCGGCAAATCTTATCAGTAGACGCTGAACCCACCAGTTTTGGGTCACCAATGAGTAAATCAGTAAAAGTCTGAAGTGGCATTTTAATTCGCATTTTTTGAGAGGTTTTATTTTATTTCATGCCCACAACAATATCAGGGAAATTTGTCTCGTTCCTTACTTTTATCTGAACTACAAAAGGATTTTCTTCTTTACTACCTAACTATAAATCCTATATTGTCCATGACTAATTCTTGATTCCTTTAATGCCTTCGTTACCCACCTAATCATGTCCTGTATAAATCTAGAGATGTAGCAGACTTGGCTTCTATCCAGTTACTTAATGATGCATACGTGTCGCCGCCATTTGTCCTCGGACAGGACAGTACACTACAGACAGAAAGGCAGTTTGTCCGAGTGGATGCAACCGATGCGAAGGCAACCAACCAATTAGGAACAGCGCCAAAGAGGCTCCCAGCGGGACTTCTTTCAATTAAATTGGCGACACAAAAACAGTTCAAAGAGATGGCAACAACTGGGAACTGGGTAGCTAAGAGCTAAGAGCCAAATCCCGGCATTTGTCAGCGGGTAAAACAATTTGCCGCTGTCACAGATAAGGGACTTTGGCGTTGTCCAACATTTCCGCACGCTCAATTTAATAAGGCCCGCTCATTAGCCGCCGGAAGGAGATGCTGGGCCGCCCATCATTACAGTTTGCCTTAACGACAATTCATATGGAAGTGCACTGGGAAAAATTAAGAAATAACCTATACATAAAGGATGGAAATTAAGAAGAACCAAGCTGGAATTAAAAGAAATTCAACAAATAAAATATGTATTATTAAAATTTAAAAGTAATTTCAACTTAAAACTGTAAAAAGACACCTGTAAAAACCAAAGGCTATAAGAGCTAGAGCTACCCAATGTTATAATATAATTTTGTATAGATATCGATTAAGTTTTTAAAAAAATTAACTAAAATGTAATAAGAAATATCTTGAAACTTGCTTTTACTTATTTTTTCAAGTGTACCTGTCACGTGAGTTTTGGGTCCATAAACCCAAATTGAAAAATGTTAAATTATCATCAAATTTCATGCACTATCAAAGTCAATTTCCTGTCCTCAGCACCCCAAGCAACATCCAGCAGGGGCATCAGCATCAGCGCAGCGGCGACCTCAAGGACTCGTGTCCCCCTAAGCTGGGAACCCTCCTCGAATTCCGCCGCCGCCGCCGCCGCCGCTGCCGCTGCCGCCAGTCACAAAAATAATTTATTCAACTTGATGCCGTGGCCGCTGTGGGCGGTCGGGACGACCGCTGCCCTGCGGTTCATTGTCAGTTAAGCTTTTTAAAAGAAAACCACTTAGAATGTTGACATTATCCTTCACTTTCTATTTATTTTGTCATTTAATCAACTTCCTGCCCGATGTCGTCGTTGCCTTGCCTCCGTCGTCGTCGTCGTCCCTGATTTGCATACCCAACCGATGGAGATGGGGATGAATGGATGGCATGGGGTTCCATCTTGAGATGGACGCCTCGTTTGTCTCCCAGTCGCCGGTCTCCGGTCTCCAGTTTTCCGTATTTGCGCTCTGGCGCCGTCTCGCCAATCAGTCAACGGAACGAGCTTAGGAGTTGGCGGTGCCAACGGAGCCCTCTGGTAAATAAAAATTGCTTTTTGCCGCATAACCTGTGGCCTACTCCCACCATCATCCCCCTCAGTCCATATGCCATCATCAGCCTTCGATAGAGATAGAGAGACAATTTGATAGCCAAGTGAATTTTTGACACGGCAAGAAAAGAAGATGGGCTTAAGATTCCAGGAAATAGCTTGTAAAGAGTTGTATTTATTATACCTTTGAGTGGAATTAAAAGTCTACTATATCATTAAAATTCTTAGCCAATTGAAGGAGGTAACTAACTAACAAAGCAGAGTCCTTACTATTTCCTAAAGGTTTTTTAATAAAACTTGATTCGCCCACCAAATACTTAATATTTATTAGAAATATTAAATAATCGAAATTATTCGAATTTCTTCCTGTGCCTATCCAACGTAAAATGACATTTTGGGGCTAAGAACTGGATCGTTCTCTGGCTTGCTCATTTGCCGTTATTAAAGCAATTCTATGAATATTTTAAAAGCTTCGTTTGTGTGTGTGTGTGCGAGGAGGAGGGATGCATATACGTCCTTTGCCATAAAAGGTTTAGAATTTCACTGAGAACAGAGAACACTGCAAGGACAGAACAGAGAAAGGCGACTCTTGGCCAAGTAAATACTGGGCGGAGAGCATGTAAATAATGAAGGGAGGGCAGGACGGACTTCCCCCTGGCAAGGTGGAAGAGAAGCTGACTGGGGGAGAGAGAGACGAACTTAAGCCGCATTTGGGCAGCCAGTCCCATAAAGGAAAATCCTATTGAATGGCCTTTTGTTTTAGCATGGAAATGCTTTTAAACACCGCCTCGGAGAACGGACACAAAAAGCAAAAGTCCGCTGCGACTTTCTTCTTGGTGCTGTGCTGCGATTGCTTCTTGTTTATTATTCGCTCAGTCAGCTCTAATGAAGGCCATGCCGCGTCTGTCTGTCCACTCAGGAGCACTTATCCCTGCTTATGCTGCCCACACTCGTCCTCCGCAGGACAACTGGGCCAGGAAATATGATGGTGAACTTTCTGTTTGCCAGGCAAAACAAAAAAGTTTCTCATTCTGATTCGGAAATAATTACGCACGAGCGCCCTTTGAGCATCTCTAGGCCTTTTTATTCAGTTTGATTCATAATGAAATCAATCGAAAAGGTAATAGTTTCGGTTAATCTAAATTTTAAGTTTAGCCTAAAAATCAAAAAAAGAAACAGGACTATCTATATATACGTTTTCTTGAGTGTATACCAAAGTCTACCTCCTTCCGGGCCAAGATAAATCCACTCAAGTACGTGATGGAGGGCATTACATAACTTTGCTTTGAATTGATTGGAAACACACAGGAAACACGAAAACTAGATCAGCAAACGCTCTCAAAGCGAAAAGTGCTCCAGGACGTACTCTGCGCCAAAAGTTTTGCCCCCTTGTGCGAGTTAATTAGAAGCCTATTGATAAAGTTGAATTGCAGCTAATGTGGCAAAGTTTGCTGGCCCAACTGGGATGCACATTTATTAATTAAAATGCCGCAAAACACGCAGGCAGTCTCTTTCATTAGCGTTTGTCAAGTGCTCATCAAAAACAAAGAGAGAGACCGACGCCATCAGGGGCTAAATTGATGGTCGTGTTTGTTAGTTTAATTATGCATTGCCTGCGAGTCCTTCAGCGCTGTCCGCGCTGTTATCATTCACAATATGCGCTGATGCTATTGCTGTTGCTATTGCTGCTGCTGCTGCTGCTGCTGCTGCTGCTGTCATTGTCGTAATAATGCAAAAGGACATATGAGCAGCCCGCAAACAAACAAACAAACAAACAAGGGAGCAATGCAAACAGCAAACAATTTACGCACACACTGTGAATTTACAAGAGCACTAGGAAAAATCGTTGACTATTAATCATATATAAATACTACCGAAATAATTTATTATATTTGTAAATGTTTAATATTTTAATATTAAAATCTTTAAACATTTATTTTATTGTTGGAAATGTTTGATTCCATTGTATATAATTAGTCTTATCTCCTATAATGAGAATATCTCATTTTTAATATTTGAAATAGCTTTCTTATTCTTATAGCTGGAAATGTTCAAGCATTGTATTCTTTCTTATTATTTTTTTTTAAAATTGAAACCTAATAACCCTTCATTTTTTCTTGTGCCTTTGCCCAACCAATACCGAGATTGCGGCTTATGTCAACAATAATTTTTGCCTGCTTTTTCAGCCGTCGGCATTTTCACATTTTGATTTTTAATTTAACTGTGGTTGTGCTGTGCTCGACTCGATGACCGCAAATTTCTAATAACAATTTGTAATTGCCATAAATTAAATCACTTTCGGTGTACTCTCTCTGTGAGGGGTAACCACGACCACCCTTTGATCTATTCTCACCAAATTTTCAATTTGAAAAGCAATTTATTGTTGGGCTTCCCTTAAAGGTTAACCAAATTATTGCTATATCTGACAAGTTTTTAATATCATTTCATACATTTTATTTTATAATTTGTAGAGTATCCTGGAAGGGAGATCAGCTGGGTGACACCTACTTAGTCTTTTTTTAGTAGACGTCTTGCTAATTGGTTGTGGTGACCCCTCAGACGTTGCTGGGGAACATTGAAGTCTATTTTTATATCCCTATTTTGCATGTACCAGGGGGCATCGCAAAGTTTCTTAGAATTTTGTTAATTTTGCTTTTTGCTGCAACACCATATATTATATCTGAAATGTACATATACTTCCAGATACTTAGTATCCCCTTGTATATGGGCACTTTACACAGAAACTCTGTGGGCCAAAAATGGAACCATCCACCAAGTGAAAGATGTTGTAGCATATCTTAGGGGTTGAGTTATCTCTCCCAACCCCTGACTTATAGTTCCCAACTGGTTATAGCAGCGTCGTAATGGAAAGCCTCTGGCGAAGCAGAGGAAAGCATACTTACCTGGCGTAGAGGTTAACCGTGATCATGAAGGCGGTTCCTCCGGAGTGAGGCTTGGCCATTGCACCTCGGCTGAGTTGACCTCTGCGATTATTCCTAATGTGAATAACTCGTGCGTGAAATTTTTGGTAGCCGGGAATGGCGTTCGCGCCGTCCCGACATTTTCTAATAAATTACAAATTAAATAAAAGATTAAGCTCAAATGCCACTTATCTCACTTTTTGCTGAGTGGTACTCATAAAATAATCATAATGATCAAATAAATACAAATAACAGTTTTTAAGGCTGACTGATAATACTCCATATGAATAGTAATAAGTGGATGATATTTCCGGAGCTGAAGCATTCCAATATTTTAATGTGTTTTACTACTTCTGCAGAGTAGATACATAGAAAATGCTGCTTTATTTAATACTGGTTCTGATTGAATCAATAAAATTTATTGAATACTTATTATTTATATATTTTATTATTATATTTATTATATAATATTATATATTCAATATTTATTGAATAAGTCTTGAATCCAAATTAAAAAAAAAACAGATGTAGTATTCTGTGCAGTTTGTTCCGTAAAAAATAACTACTTTGAATTCTTTTTTTTTTTTAGATTAATAATAATCGTTCTTAACTAAAAGTACATATTTCTTTCAGTTGTCAGTCTCAAGACTATATTTGGGTTACATGTATAAGCTCAAGGATTAAGTACCTGTTTTCAGATATTATCTATTTGGTATTGGACGATGGCATATCTGGTTCTATGTTATTCTATTCTATGTTATTATTGGGCTATTCTTATGATCCACCAGCCAGGGAAACCAGAAGAGGGCCCAGAGTCATATCGACCAATAAGCCTCCGCTGCTCTACTCTCTATATAAGGCGGATATACCGAAATATGGAGATCACTTCGAAGGCTCTTATTGCGACCTATGTTGCCGGCAGAAAATGGAAAATGAAGAAGATCAACCCCACTAAGAGCATTAAACCATGCTTCACACTCAAGCGGCTCATAATGACCACCCTTGAACTGCACTTAGACGGTACTTCCCTCTGGCAACCCCAGCAAGCCAAATACCTTGGCATAACGATGGATAAGAGGCTTACATTTGAATCTCACCTAAAGGCGATAGCGAAAAAGTGCCGACACAGGATGCAACAATTGCGTTGGCTAATGAACCGTAGGAGCACCTTGCCTCTGAGCTGTAAAAGAAAGGTGTCCACTGCGTTATGGCTTTATGGGGTGCAGATTTGGGGTATTGCAGCCAAATCCAACTACCAGCAGGATCTAAACCTGCACACTGTTGAGGAGCAGATCCAGTTGCACACCAATTGAAACAAAAATAAATATATTAATAAATATATCATATATAAAAAATAATAAAAAAGAGATGTTAGTAAAAAGAATTTACATTTTATATAATTTCTGAATGAGAAGCTCAATAACCTCTAGTTATCGGCTATAAGGAAGCCCGAACACATTTTAATAATTTCGAAAGCCAGGCCAAACTAGCAAGGAAACTATCAACTATCCCTTTCCGGCAAGGTCTAATTGAATCAGGTTAGACGACAGAGGTTCCCACTCCCTTGCTGGAGGTTCCAGTCTTGCCTTTCCATATGAAGCTGCGTGAAATCCAATCAACGTTTTTTTTTTCTAATCAGGCAAAGTATAAAGTAAATTCAATTACGCGGCTACTTTGTAAATCCCCCAGGATCACACGCCTAGGAGGCGCTCCTCCCGAGTGTGCGTGTGTGGCATGCATATGGGAAAAGTGCGTGGGAGGCGGGGATTGGGAAAATTGTCCCAAAAGAAATTTTTGAAAATAAATAGAATTCCGGCAAAGTCAAAGCAGAGTAAACAAGAGTGTGGATTTTCGGTCGGTTGGGCGGGGGAACACACCCGCCGCGGCAGCAGATGAAGGGGAATCCATGGCAACTAATCAGAAATTCCGTCTCATGCGCTGATGTGAAGTGTGCCACCAAAAAAAAAAAAGGAATACAAGAGAGCGACAGACGCAGGAGACAGGACAGGACCAAGACGGACTCAATAGCGCGGGTATGGAAACCCAGGCCAAGTGGCATCTACTACAGCGCCTGGGATTATGCAAAATTCAATTTGCAACTTAAATGTGTTTATTTTGCGTTACGCTCGCGCTGCTGCCGCTGCTGCTGCTGGGGCAATTTTTATTTTCACTGAAAATGAGGGATTTACTTACTTACCAAGTGCTAGCCCAGAGAGAGGGGGCTGGCTGGGGAGCCTGCCTGCCTGCTGGCTGCTGGGGTGATAAGCGAACGGGTAGCCGGAAAATGGAGCAGGGGAGGAGTGAAGGAGCCGAGGAAGTAACGTAACGAGCTGAGCGTTACCCAAAACCAATGAGCAATACCGCCATCAATTTTCCAATCTTATTGAGCGTTTAAAAATGTGAGTGTGAGCACTGAGAGAAACAAAAAAAAGTATTCTGCTCTGGGAAATATTTTTAATGATAAAATGTTTGTAAGAAATTAGAAGAGGGGAAGAAAAATTCATTTACTATAGAGGAAAAATGAAACTAATTGATTTAAGGAATATGAAAAAAGGTTTTTATAAGTTTTATTAAAATTTTACTAAGAATTATTTATATAAAGTAAGAAAGCTGAATGTCGAATCAAAAAAAAAAGAAATCTGAGTAGAGTAAGATGCGTAACTCCATATTTCTCACTCATGCAAGACCATTTTATTTTTAGATTTTTACGATGGCAAATTGTTCAATTGTATGTGCGCTACACATCTTATTTTTTATAGTGATTAAATGTTCTACATTTCAGAGAATATAAAAACTATCTCTAACCAATTTTGTGGTAACATTCCATAAGTCATATTAGGTTTGTTTTTGAAGGTTTGTTTTTAAGGATTGTTTTAAAAGTAATTTTAGAGCGGAAGCCCGGAAACTTCTCAGTAGAAAAAATCCCTTTTAGGGATTACATTTTAATATAATTCAATTTTTATGCTCTGTGTAGCTGGGTGTGTCGGTGTGTGGGTGTAACCCAAAGTGTGGCGACAACGACATCGAGAATAAGAACGAGAACGAGAACGTCCTGTGACCGGCTGCAAATTGCTGATTTACAAACAAAATGAGATTTCCGGCGGAGAACCGCAGCAGTCCGCCTTTTTTATGGGCCGAAGCAGGCAACATAAACAGTTTGGCCCCAGCTCCTGCTCCTCCTTCGATCCTTTGCATAATAAACGGAGCTGGGCTGCAGTTCAGAGACAAATTGCCGAATTCAATTTTGATAGTGAATTTAGTCAGCCGTTTATTTAATTTTATGACCCAATCAAAGCCATCGAATGATGAGGAAGCCGCTCGCCACGATGATGATGATGATGATGATGATGATGATGCTGAAATGGTGTTTCCTTCGGGCTAACCTGACTTATCACAGCTAGCGCTTTTAATTACTTGTCAGTCAATTTGCTTATGACAGAGGCAGCAGCAGCTGGAATTAAAATTCAACTTTAGGGGAATGGGGACCGTCACAAATGACAGTTGAATGGAATTTTCAGTTCAGTTGAGAAACAAAGCACCAACCGCTGCCTACGAGGAAAATGTTTTTTAGTTGCCCCACGCAAATTAGCCGAAAGTTTTCCCTCTTAGGGTGGAGGAGAACGAGACCAAGGCTGAGGCTGAGGCTGCTCCAAAGAGAGCCCCAGAAATGAATATTTGATGGCAGTGCCAGGGAACAAATTAAAAGCGCTTGGCGAAAGCTTGTTGCATACTTTATGGCGCTAATTTAGGGGCGAAAGTTAGAGAGTGAGAGAGGGGGAGGAGACCTCATCTATGTTACAAAAGGAGGACAAGTTGCCAAAGTTGCCAGGACTGCTCCCCAGCTCCTTCTTGTTTATTTACGGACATTAATTTGCAGAAAAAGGGTTGGCCCACTGGCCACTCCTCTTTCTCCACACAAATTTCCTTTTGCCATTTTCCATTTGCCATTTGCCGCTGCTGCTGGCAAAACCGCATTTCAATGTTGAAAATTTTGTCGCTACAACTAAATGCTTTTACTAAGTGCATTTCATTGTACCCCTTTTTTTGGGGGGGCCGGCTTACCCCTACAATTTCTGGGCAGTTTCCAGAGGCCTGCCTTGGCCGCTTGAGCTGTGGCTGCCTCATATTTTTCCCACTTCCACAGCTCTCCTTCTCTTCCTGTTCGGCGAGCATTACGTATACGCAGTGGACACTGCCCGGCGCTACCTCATAAATATTCATTCGCAATTTATGTAAATGCCTTCACTCCACTCCCTCCCCAAACTGACGCACACTTTTGATAATGTGTCGCGTTTTAATTATGAATTAATTGCGAATGATTTCAACATCATGCATTTTAATTGACATGCCATTGTGCCGATCTGTGGGAGCATATAGTATGCCATGTGCGAGGTATATGTATGTGCGAGGTGTCATCCACTCAAGCACACACAGACCAGCACACGCACACTCGCATCATTTATCACGCGACCGACAGGGGAATGGCAACGATGTCCTGGCCATAGCGATATATGTTCATATATATACATACAAACAAATATATATACATATATGTGGCAGCGATAGCTCTATAGCCTTTGTGTGGCCAGGGTATGTCGCATCCATTGTATGGTCGCCACTCGTTTCAATCAATTTCATTTCGTTATCGTTATTGACATTTTGTAATTTAATCGTGTGCTTTGTCGCATGTGGAACGTCATGCTGCACACATATCGGCAGAGTATCACTAAAAGAAAATTTGTTTAAATTATGTCCACTTTATTATAAGGAGACAGAAATCAATCAGAAATTAATTAAGACATAGGAAACAATGTAAATCATTTTAAAAATTGTCCAATACTTTGCTTCAAATTGTAACATAATTAAAAAATAACAATTTAACATTGAAATTGGAACATTGGAAATTGGATTTTAAACCTCAAATTATTACGGTGGCACCCCTGTAAATTCGCATACGGAACATACATTATTATCATAAGTCACCTGCAATACATCCCAAAGATTGATATTTTATCTTTCTATATCCCCTCTAAATAAAACAAATAGGGAGTATATATTTACAACCTGTAAAATAATAAAGATTTTCTGAATTTGATTATCCAAAAGAATTGATAACTCTTTCTTAAAAACATTTTTTGGCTTGTTTTTATTTACTCCGAAATGAAATTGTATAATTGCAAACTTTATAATTAGCATACAAAATTAAATTCTGATACAGAAATAATGTTTATATCATTAGTCAGTCTTGTATATTTTCTATTTCTCCCCTAAAAATATTCACTTTAATCTTCCTTTTATTATTCTTGCTCTTAGTTCCTTTAATAAAAAACATAAGCACAACCTACAAATAATTTTGGATTTCCTGGAAACATCAGCGATTTTACAATAACAATATATGAGCAGCAAAAATTACAGAACTTATTTTCCGTTCATTGTTTTTTTTTAACAGTATTTCCTTAATTATTTATGAACTATTTGTAATTTCAAGTGATTGATAACATGGCTCAATAATAAAATCATTTAAAAATAACATTAAAATCCCCTATAAACCTTTAAATTTTGCTGTGGAACACACACTCTCCGCTCCCCTGTGGCTGCTTTTAACTTTATCAGCTTGTTTGGCTTGGGGTTTTGCGCTGAAAAAAATAAAATTAAAAAATAAAAAAAAGGAAAAGGCGAGCACAGATGACACGGAAGAAGATGAAGGGGCAGCCGGCGATATCCGATGACGTGGCAGCAGAAGGAGCATTAATAATGGCCCCGAACTGACACAGGGCTTCCGGTGCAGGATGAGGATGATGATGATGATGAGCAGGTGCAGCCACTAATTAGTTGCAGCCGCACAAATATCGGGGAAAGAAGGATATAGACGAGAGGCAAGAGCTTTTATTGAAGCTGCGGCACTGAATGAATAAGGAAATTAGATGCCTGGAAGGCTAGTGAGTCCTCTCCTTCCTCAACATGTGTGGTCCTTTGCCTTGATTTTTGTGGTTTCACACACTCCATACACACACACACACTTCACTCCACCGCAGCGATGGGGACGCTGGATCGGCGCTTAAAAACTCATTTAGCCTCGAGCAAAAACTGAAACGACAGCTGCGTTCCCGCTGCCGCCGCTTCACTTTAATATAAAATGTAAATTTTAACCGAAAAACTACTTTTTGGTCTGTAGTCTGTATCCCCAAGTCAGCAAACTGTGAGTGCTGTGTGTGTCCTTTTTCTCCTCTCCTCTCCATCGCTCTCCCCTTGGGTCAACCGCAGGACGACAAGCGTTGGGCGAGTGCGAGCAGCGGTTCGTTCGGCCTGGCAATGTATTTGATTTGCCAACGAAAATGAAAATGAAATCGAGCCCCAGCATACACACGATAAATATGTCGTAATATTTTAATCAAATTATGCAATTCACTGGACCTCTCACAGATCCCTTACCAACCTCCCGGCGGGTTTCAATTACAGCCAACAGCCGGCAACATATGACTTTTGAATTAAATGACCTGAAAATTGTCCCCTTCGCAATTCTGACAGCAAAGGGAAATGTATAAAAAAAAAAAAGGAAACACGGACGACACTTTACGATCTCATCAACCTGGGTAATGGGCAAATTAGGGGCACGATGGCTCAAGAAGAGGAGGGTAGCAGGAGGGCGGTTGTCGAAGCATTCGATACCCTGGCAAAATCATTGTTCCTTTGGCAGCAATTTTGCGGAGAATTTCTTCATTCGTGCGAAGAACGATTCGACTTGGGAGGGTGAGCGGCAAGTGACCACAAAGACAGGGCCAACAAGGACGACAATGTACTGAAGGAGAAGCAGGAGCAGCGTGAGCTAAGGGGACACAAATGAGGCGAGACAACAACACAATAATGTACAATACTCGTTGTAACTGGGCAGCATGTAAGGGACAATGATTCGGTTAGAGAGAATAGGGAAAGACGCTACAGGAGACTATAATATCTAGGGAAACACACTCTTTTTTTTATTCATCTCTTGTAAATAAATATAAAAGGATTTATGTATCAAAATGTATTACATAGAAACATGGATAGTTGTTCTCATTAATAATTTATTTATCAATCATTATTCTCATCATAATTATTATAAATTAAACATTCTCGTAAAAGAATACATAATTTATACTATTTATTACATTTAAAATCAATTTGTTCACCTCATTGTTATCCGATAAGCTCAAGTTGTAGGTCAGCAAATGGTGAGCATATTGAGCTTGGGTCCTTTGGCTTTTTTTTTATTGTTCTCCTTTTTTTTTGTGCAATTTCTGTTGCTGTTTCTGTTGTCCCCAACACGCTCATATTTGTGGCCAGCGTGAGTATACAGTAGAAGAGCCAGCAAGACGAGCGGAATGGCCAAGGAAACTACACCTAAACGGAGACAAGCGGACACCGGCGGACACCACGTATGTGTACAAAGTACATGGACATGGACATGGGCAAGGACATGGGCATGGGCACGGTGTGGCGGGGAGACTAGGACTGCGACCAAGGATCAAATGAAGCACTCCAATGGCACCCAAGTGGGCTAATCAGCACACACACACACAAATAGCAAAAGGAAGACAGGGAAGCTTGTAACGACGACGACAGACAGCGAGTGAGTCAAGGAGTCAGTCAACAGTTCAAAATAAAAGAAAAATGAGGAAATGAAAAAAAAAACAGCGCACCAAATTGCCATTTTTCCTACGCTTCCTGCTTTTCCCCGGAGAGGGGGAAAGCGTATAAAATGAAGTGGAAAAAACGTAAACTATGAAGGCAACCATACTACACACACCCAGAGAGATCATGCATATGTATTCGCAGATATCGCTGTGTCTCTGCTCTGTAGGTTTTTCGCTTTTTATTAGTTTTCTGTTGTTATTACGACTCCATTGCGTTTAGATGGAGATTAAGTCGCTGCCCCTGCCCCTAACTTCCCGCAGGAGCCGCCTCTACACAAACCCACAGATTCAGCAACTCATTCCCTTTGATACCTCGTAATGGAGGACTAAAAGGGTATTTAGGGCTTGTGTGAAAGTAAAATGTGAGAGGTTGAAGATGTAGAAACATAGAAGGGCACCAAACTTGAAGATCCAGCAATAGCTAATACAAATAACTCTCTCGATCGGTCTTCAGTGGAATTTAAAAGTGGTGATTACTGTATTGCTCGTACATTGCAGGCAAGGAAGGAAGGCATTATTGGAAATGGGAGATATCTCAAGAGAACGAAAATTCAACTCCCATTTAAAGTAAGAGCTAAAAAGGAAACCCCCACGTTTTCTATAGTGACGGGTACTTTGCAGTCGGGTCATTTGAATATAAAATATATACGTACTTACTTGTTTTTCGTTACATTTTTCTCAACTCTTTTGCCCCGGCTCTTCGTCCTGCTCCTGCTCCTCTGCTGTTGTTATTTTTTGCAATTTTTTGCTTTATGAGCAGTTTATTTGCTCTCCAAGTATGTGTATGTGTGTGTGTGCCAGTTTCAGGCTGTTGTTGTGCGAAATGTGTGTGTGTGTGTGCCATGGGCCATATCCATATAGGATGCCAGATAGCACGGGGCAACTCTGCACCAACATTTGTTTATGATTTTAGTAACAAATGAAAACTGTGCAAAAAGAAAGCGGAAAATATTGTATATTACCAGAAAGAGAGAGAGATAGCGGGCTTGACTATTATATTGCTTTTGTGGGAATGCCAGGAGCTCCACTCCTGCTCCTGCTCCTGCTCTGCCTCCTCCATCCAATTCCACTCTGAGTGGGAGTGTGCTTTTATTAGTCACTGTCACTGCTCGCTCGCTGATGTTGCTGCTGCGCTCTATAGTTGCTCCCCAAAGAGCCATCGACCAAAACGATGCTGATGCCGCGCCGATGTGTGTGTCCTGATAAGCGGTACGGCATGGCATGGTAATTTTTCCGCTTTTCTTTTTTGCTTTGTCTCTGGCTTGTTATTGTCGAAAATGTTGAAGCGAAAATGTATTAAAAATACAGGCATCAGCGTGATGACTCATACACACTCAAACAAACTCACCTAGCTAGAGTTGCCACACATAGCTGGGATTTGTATTTAATTTAAACTTTATCGGAAATTATTAAAGTCCTTCTTTACTTAAGGTAAATATTTTTTGCAATTTTCTTTGTTTCTTTCAACACGCTTTCTTAGAGTTAAGCTAAAAATTGAATCTTTAAACTTGAATATGCTGTAGTTGCGTTGCTTGTACATTGCAGACAATGCGGGGAAGAAAGAGCTAGGAGTAATAGGAGATCAAAAGATTTTTGCAAAAAGCAAGCGGTCTCAAAATACCGATAGTTGATAAAAGCAATACATTTCCGCTTGTCAGTTATCCATATGTATATCTTTCGAGTTCCGATTTATATGCTTATGATTATCAATAACATTTAGCCTTGGAATAGTTTATTAAACAAATAATGACAATATGTCTTACCCTTAGATTTTATTTCCTTAATAAATAGCTATACAAATAAAACACTCAAATAAAAAATATATATAAAATGAATATGAATTAAAAATATACAAAAGACAATAAAACAATGCAATACAATTATATATGTCTACATTTAATATAAATATGAAATAAAATGAGAGCATTCGACAGCACTGGCTCTGTTAAAACACATTTTCTACAAGTATGCAAAGCCAAAAACGAAAAATATGTTCAGCCCCAATAAAAACAGCACCAGAACACCACACACACATGTTTTTGGGGGAATCGGGGGAGGTTCCCAAGGAGTGACAAAAACAAAAGCACATAAAAGAAAATTGACTGCGAAAATGTGGAAACTCTTCATTTGACGTCAACCAATAAATGCCATTGAATGCCATTGTCCTGTCATAACAGCGATTCTTTTAATTTCGAAGAGTTTTTCTTCTTTTTTTTTTATTAAAATGAGCAGCTTGGGGCTTGGCTTACCAATATAAATATACAATTTGTTCTTCGTATATTTCTGGAATCTGTCTGAAAATATTTAACTTGTGCCATACTTTTCTATCACGGAGTGTCTCTCCTTTAAGCCTTGTCACGCTTCTGCTGCCGCTGCGTACACACATCAAAAGTGGCATTCATTAGCTTTATGCCCATGCCGTCGAGGTTTATGGGTCTCTTCCTGCTCTCCCTCCTCCGCGGCGTGTATGTATGATTTTTAAGCCGCATTGCGAAAGCCCAAAGGTGTTGTGAGTGGTGTGCGTGTGTTGTGTGTCCTCGGAGCACACAGCTCGAGCATAATTTCTAATTAACTTTTTGCTCGAGGTGAGCTACTACGACGCGTGGGCAGCAGATCTGGGATCCGCAGTTACCAGTTCCCAGTTCCCAACTCCCAACTCCCAGTTCCCTTTAGCACGTCATCATAAAAATGTTTTGCCAACACATTTATGCGACGCCTCTTGGGGAAATACAGAGGGGAAGGTGGAAACTGAAGCTGGGACGGCGACTGTGAGGAAAATGCGTAACAAATGAAGCGGGGAAAGCTGGAAAATATGTAACGAACACCACGGTGGGAACAACAAAAAGTGCTCAGCACGGGAATGGTTGTAAAAACAGCAGCCAGGACAAGGCTGTGCCACCTGTAAGCCCCCTTGCATTCTTCATCATCTTCTTTTGCCAGCCTCCTGTTGTTATTCTTCTTGTTGTTGTTTTTATGCGTTAAGTCATTAAAATGAAAATTTATTATGCGCACCCCTCAAGAGAGGGGGAGGGGGAGGGAGAGGAAAAAAAATAAGATGAAGGACAACCAAGGCGCGACGAAGACCGCCTATGAGGCGTATACGTAACGTAATGCCAGGATGCTGGCATATATATCTCATTAAGCCTCGGCCTCGGAATGCCGCTGCTACTGCTGCTGCTGCCATAATGAAGCCAATAAAGCTTTTTATCTGGCAGACAACGTGATTTATTTATATGCCTGAGAAATTATACCTAAAGCCGCCTTTGATTCCAAATCCATATGAAGTAAGAGAGAGCGAAAGCGGATAACAAGGCAACCACATAACTTCAACCGCTCATTAAGGTAAAGTCAGGAATTTTGATGCAACAATATTTAGGGCTTTTGGTTTTGGTTTAATGATTAGAGACAGAGCTTAGAACATATATGATTATTTACGGAGAGAGAATGGATAAATCACTTAGAAAAATAACTACAAATACAACCAAGACTTTAATTAATGTAGTTTTTCTATATAAATTGCATTATTTATTCCATAAAAACTGTGAGAGATGCAGAAATTATTATTCCCCACTAGAGAAGAGAGAAATCGAAGTATATAAATTATTCTGTATAACAAAAACTCAGAATATTAACTCAATATATCTGAAATATTTTGAAAAGTTCTGTTGAATTTACTTATAACTCATAAAACCTCTATGATAAAGCAGATAAATAAATATTACCATGAACTACTAACAAAGAAATGCTTAAACTACTTCAAAAAGTTAAGTGGAATTTCTTTATTCATTATGTATTCCTTCAAATTATTATAATAGCCCCATAAATAAATATTCCCTTCACATGTTATATAAAAATGTAATCTAAAAGCTAAAGATGACTTTAGTAAGTAGAAGTAAGCAACTTTCCTCGTATGTGCTTTGCTCTCATTAAACTTGGCTCCGGGAAAACTAATAGCAATTACATGTTGCCCCCTGCGGAAGTCCTTAATTTGTCAATCCCTCCTGTGTGTGTGTGTGTGAGATCGGGTGTAGGGTGTGTGTGAGTGTGTGAGACCGGGTGTAGGGTGTGTGCGTAGCAGAGCCAACTATCACGAGCAAGTTTGTCAAGTGAAATTTATGCGAGAGCAGTAATTGAAGCGGAAATCCACAAGCAGCACTAGCGAGAGAAGAAGAATCTAATAATTTACTTTATTTGCACCTTTGAAGAGTCCTTCTCCATACTCTCTCCGCCTCCTTGACAGCAGCTGTGGGCAAAAAGTTTTACACGTACACATGCCATCAGCAAAATGGAAAAAGTTTCGCTTTCTCGCACTAGGGCTCTCTCTCTCTCTCGAAGGGGAGAGAAGAGCCTCACTTTCCTGCTCATCAAGGCGCGCAAATTAAGAAAATTATCATGCATCGTACCTAGGCGACGACCCATCCCACGCCTCTGTCCCTATTCCCAACAAACTTTCCGTTCAGCCAGAATCCAATTAAACATAAAAATAAAATAAATTGTGACATTTTCCAATTAGCGAAGCTTCGAATAGTTGAGGGGAGCGGGTAGGGCAGACAGAAAGAAAGATGAGCCTGCTGACAACATGTGTCATGCAGCAGCCAGCAGCAGCCCCTCCTCTTTTGGGTCCTTGACTCCCATTCCTATCTTGTCAAGACAAATGCCGGCACCGAGATGTCTATCGCCTGGGAATCGCAGGGCTGGGAATCCCAGTTGGATTTGGAGGATAAGCGCCCGGAGATGGGGTCTCAGAGGTTGGGGGGGGGGGGCTAATTAATGGCATCGCAAGCCGCCCAACAACAGCAACAAATGGAAATTATTGTCAAGGAGAAAGTAATCGAATGATTAATACTTATTATAATGAAATCTTAGAGGTTTTCTTTTTTAAATCATTTAGAAATTTTAGTAAGTTAATTATAACTAAATATATTTTGTATGTACCAAGCATGAATCAAAGTTTTTTAAAAATATTTCAGATATTCATTGAGATACGAGACACTAAAGAATAAAACTCTATGAACATGAAAAAATCTTAAGCATTTTAATCTCAAAATCAATACAAAACCAAATGTTTGTGCCAAATGAAAGGTGTTAGGTATTACTATTCACAAAAATATAAAGGTAACCAAGCTTTTTTCGTTAGACATCTTCGAACCTGCAGCCTGGTCTAATATCCCCAGGATATCGGGCTTCCATTGGTGGCCATAGAGGCAGCATCGGAGAAAAGATCTAAAGAGCTGGCGGCAAGCGACGGTCTCCTCGGTCCAACTAGCTGCAAATTACAAATGAGTTCGACACAAGAGATACTACCCCCAAACACACACACGCACACAAAGATTCGAATGTGAAAATAATTGCCAAAAATAACAGAGAATTTATTTATGCTTGACTACTTCAGCTCCGACTGCGGCAATTGGCACTGGGTTTTTATGATTTTACTCAACGGCAATGGCATGGCCAGAGACAGCCCCAGCTCCAGCGGCAGCTTCAGTTCTCTAAATGAGCAAAAACACATAAAAATGTTGAGCAATTTCTCTCTGCGGCCGGCTGGCTGGCTCATCCTCATCCTTTGGCATCCCTTTGCCATTGGTCGCTTTTGCTTTGCTTTCTTGCAATTTGCAACTAATTGCTACAAATTAATTTTAGTATGCTTTTAATGGCATTTTGAATGTGGCCGAGAGACGAAACGAGGCTTCCGGACACAATGAAGCTCTTTGTCCGAGAGCGCAAAGGGATTTTTGCGGCTTGCCTTTTGCTGTCTTTGCCTCGTCCTGCCCTGCCCTGCCTCGCCTTGGATTTAATGAGCTGCGACAATCGTCATAGTCCTGGCCAAGATGGATCAAGAGCAAGAGCAAGGGCAAGGAGCAACTGCAAAGGGCTGCCAACAATGGAGCGCATTTAGTTGACAGGGCCAGAAACACGCCCCGAAAATCCTCAACCTTATTCCTGTCTTCCAGGGAAAGTTTTGCAAGAAAGAAAAATAAAAATAAATTCCGGACTTAACTTAAAAAAAAATAAAGAAAAGGCAGCATAAGGGAAGCACAGTGCGTGCTCATTAGATCACCATTGTGCTGCATCCGGAGGAGCGGCGTGGTATAAGGGGTTTCCGGGTTCCGGAGTCGCTGGCACTTCCCGGTCACGCCTTCCGCCTTCCGCCTCCCTACCTCCCACATCAATTTGTCGTCGTGTCAACAGCAAAACTAATTTATTTACGAGCCTCTCTCTTTAAACCCCCTGATTATTCATACGCACTTGTGGCCCAGCCCCTGGAGTAGCCTCCTGTCTGCATCCTGCATCCTGCATTCGGCGTCTGTTGACTTTCATTAGCTCAAATTACGCAAAAGTACTCGAGCGTCGCACGCATAAATCAGACGGCAAATCAAATTCACTTGCAGATGCACTCCACACCGGCTACACAGCAGTCTTGCTCTGATCCTTGTCGGTTTCCAATGGTTGGCAGCCCATAAATGGCGACCCCGATACACGGACCATTGGTTGGTTACCATACTCAGTGCACAGAGAAAAATATGCGATAATTACTCCTCCTGTTGTTGCACTTATTCATATTTGAAGATAACATGTTTGTAGTTCTCTCAGAGACAGAACAGCTGAAAAACAAAACTCTCTCGTTCGCTACTAAGTGCTGTTGTGGCAAGAGAGCGGGAGAGAGATCTAGGAAAGAATATCTCAGAGTTCTGGAGGATAAAACAATAAAAGAACAAAACCACTAACGGACAAACAGATAAGACTAAACGTGGTAACTCTTCAAAAGTATGTCTTGTCTTAGCAACTAATTTGAATTAAATATTATATTTTATTATATCTTATTCAAAGTGTAACAAACTTACTGATGTTTAAAATACCTTGCTATTTTTGTCCAGTGCACCTTTCTATCTGTCACGATTCTATGCGGTAGCCACGCCCTGGTCATGTCGATGCCGCCGCCTGTGTTTGGTTTACGTGCTTAAATTGGCAATTAGCAGATTAATTGTCACTGCCAATATATATGCGTCAATATTTTGTGCGCTACCGACAGATGCAGTTGCAGTTGCAGTCCTCCTCCTCGTCCTCGTACTCGTACTCGTCCTTCGATCCTTTCACGTATGAACGTAGTTTGCTTTACGGCCGCTGTGTTGTTTACACAATTGTTGCTCTGTTGCTCTGCTGCTCGGCTGCTGTTTGATTTCACTAACGAGCATTAGCATAAATTGCTGCAGCATCGAAGGGACACTACTACTGCACTGCGGCCATATGCCACATTCGATGCGTTTGTGTGCATCATTTAGCAACTTGCCAGGACACACACATGAAATGAGCGACGAGCCTGTCACAATTTTCGGGGCAAAACGACCCGTTCGAACATTGTGCAGTCAATCAATTGTAAATTTTTAATGAGTTTTCATTCTGCCATCGACATGCGGACATCATCGACCTGACAGTGGAGCAGCTGCAGCTGACCGCCACGGTTTTGTGGATATGGTCATTCGCCGCCCACCGCCCCCCGCCCTTACTACACCCCTTTCCTGACTAAGCAATTTGTCACACTAATTAGCTGCTGTTGGTGCTGCTGCTGCTGCGGTTGCCCACTAGATGTGGGTCCATGTGGGTCATGTCACAAATATTGCGCATACGCCACCGCCTCGGATAAGCGATGCAAATTGGTTTGTAAATGAGCAAAGTGACGCCAAGCGAAGGGCATTTCCATCAATAAGTTGGAATTTGTCAGGTCATCGGGAGGATCTTGCTATCAAAAAAAACTAATAATTTAAAAGGAATGTGGAAATTATGGGAGCACACTCTATGTAACGCACATTCAGATTGTTAGGATACTAATAAAGACATGTTTAAAAAAAAAACTGAGTAAGACCTTTAATTCGTTTACTTATAATGAACATCAAAAACACATCAAAATCAAGGGATCTCTAGCTATTCTCTGCAGATTCTTTTTCTATATATTATAAAATTCACGTTCAGAAGGTTAAAACTCTTAAATAATTTATTAAATATATTTAAATGTATATTTAAATGTGTATTTAAACTTACTTTGATACTTTCTATGTCTCTTTATAAGTTTTCTTAATAGCTTTTATTAAAAACGAGCTAAAAAGTAAGGAGTATCCTAAGATATTATTTTTTTTAAATTATTACCAATTGCCATTAGCACTATGAAATGTTAGACAAGGCTCGTTCATGCACCATAGTGCATTCATCACAAATAAGGATGCTTGCTTTCTTGCTTTCTTAAACTTGATGTTTGTTGGCTTGTCAATCGAGAGAAAGTTCATAGATAAATTCAAAGCAAAATGTTCCACATTTTTGATGCAATGCCAGGGAATACAAACCAGAATCAGCAAAACTACGGATGAGGTTTCTACAATATTTATAAAAGTCAAGCACTCACACTTTTTATAAAGATTTTTTCAAGGAAAACACTCTTCGTATTCAATGACTCCTAAACAGGAATACTCTTAATTTGACTCACTTATCTTTTTTAAGGAGATGGTATATTTGTTTTTTTGCAGAGCAACCACTTGCTTTCATCGCTCCGTCGCTCCTTGTCTCCGTGTCTCTGGCCGCAATAATTTCACACAAAATATTTCCGCAACACATCGTCGATGGCAGGTCCTTTCCGAGGATGCTGCTTCTCCTGCATTTCACTTGACTTCACGTCCTCATCTCCAGATGCAACTTATCATTTTATAAGCATTTGTTTTTCTCCCCCTTGTTTCAGTTTCTTGTTGTGTTTCTGTTTTGGTTTCTCTTGCTGTTGTTTTTTCAGTGTGTGTTTTTTCGATGCTGCAGCAGCATAACAAAATATTTTGTTGCATTTTGTTTGCTCTGCCCAGTACCCTTCATCCCTCTGGTGTGCCCCACCGCCTCCTCGCCCCCAGCGAGCACTTTATGTGACAGATACTTTAAAATGTGGCAAAGTGGTTTTTGGCCAGCCATCCTCCGCAGTCGCAGTGGCATTTAGCTCTCGAAACTCGAAGCTCGAAGCTAGAAGCGCCGGTCACATGCGAGTGCCACTCGTTGTCGTCGAGTGTCATTCCAAGGCGGAATTAATGCAAAATTATGTGCCACGTAAACTAATTTTTATAAGGGGTTGACCCTGCCAGCAGCCCCTTTTCTGGCCTACGATTTACGAGCTCTCGCACTTGGCCACCGCCGCAATCCTTTTCATAACATTCGGCGACCGTTTTATTGCCCCGTTTGCTGCCACTTAGGAATTGGGGGCGAGGGAAGAAAAAAAAACCCAAAAATACCGCGTGGCGCATTAAAATGTTGCCCAAGCCTCCGCCTTCGTCTGTTCACATTCTCAGGGCACTAAATACACTGGAAGCATGGTGTTAATATATTTAAAAAATAACAAAGAAGGAGGAGTTCTGATCTAAGTTTTATATTTAAAAAAAAATGTATTGTATTTGTTTAATTTTTGTGTGAAAGTTTTTATAAATGAGAAAACCTTTATATTAAATAGTCTTAAGGCTCCAGGAAAGTTGAATGTTCTTAATTAATATCTTACTAAATTAATTTGAAATATATTTGGAATTGTTTTATATGTCAAAATGTTGTACTTTTTTTTGTACTTATTCCAAGAGCTAAAGTTCTAATATTACTAAAAATAAAAGCACTAGAAAATGGGTTTAATTTTCTTTAAGAAAAAAAAGAATACATTGAAAATGATATATTCTTTCTGTAAAAGTCAACACTAAGTAAT
>JAEIIG010038343.1:0-27655 GCA_018904695.1 Drosophila parvula | reverse complement strand
GTACTTCTTAATAGGTACATCTTAAAATGTGGTTTAAATTAATAATTTAATAGGAAATAGTTATTTATAATACGTTTTTGTTATAAGAACCTTTTAAAAACAAGTTCAATTTGATAAATAAATATGTATGTGCTGTTTCTAATAACTTTTTATACGTACAGCCTCTTAAAATGTAGCAATTTCTTAAAAATTAATATTAAATAATTGTTTTTAGTTCATTTTGGGTGTAATAAGCATAAGAAATTGCAACAAAATAAGTATCAAGATAAGAATTTAAAGTGTTTGCCTAAGAATCAGTTTTCCAACTCGTTTAAATCATAACTAAAGAGTTCACCGACCTTTAAAGAGTAGACCTCCGTCTGCTATCAGTCTAATGACTGTGTATATATTTTTTTCTTATATATTTATTCACGATCTGAGCGCAAAGATAACCAGATCCATTTGGCATTCATTTTTACACAAGATTTGCATAACTATTTTGCATTATGGTTGCAAAAAAAGTGATTTAATAAATATTCAAAATGCAACAGCCGTTGACTTGGTCAACTCCGAAGTGGAAGTGACAAACTCTCGCCAATCGATTTTCGACATTTTTCCACCAGCTCATAAATTCATTCTCCGCCTCGGTATATATCCCTACCAATCTGCACAAGGGTTTACATATATATATATATACGATATGTATAGAGGGGTATGTATATATAGCTTGGCCAGATAAATCAACGGGCGACAAATTAATGCTGCAAATGAAGTGCAACTGCTGGCATCGAACGCCAGCGAGAGGAATCGAGGACCCACCTGTCCAGGATAACGATTATTTTCGCGCCTCTGGTGAGACCTCCTCTTCCCCGGCCCCCTACCCGACCGATGTCGCCCCAATATGCAGTAACAGTAAAAATAAATGAAGGCAGTCAACGTTTGCATATTTCAGTGGCTGCTGCTGCTGCTGCTGCTGCCGCCTTTTACTGTTTTGTTTCCCGATTTTCAGGCCCCTCCTGTCACCCCACCAAACTGCTGATATAATTACGTTGATACTGTCAATTTCGCAACGATCCATGTCCCATATCCATGTGCACTCCACTCCGCACGTTCGATTCCGCAGTGTCGCTTTAAAGCCGTAAGCCGTAAGCCAGCCGTTGTCCTGCGACGGGCTCCAGGACCGGGATTCGTGGTTCGAGGGACCCATCAATTTTTACGCCCGATTTATTGAGTAAGCCCTGGGTTAAGGGGTATCATTTTTTGTAGGTGATACGTGCCTGGGTTCTTGGGTAATAACTTAAATATTAGCAGGTTCTTTTAATCTTTTTGAATTATTTTCTTATATTAGAATTAACAATTATACATAAACTAAGTTATAATGTAAGAATTAATTGGGAAAGGAAGAGCGAATAATATTATTTATTTGAGAACTATTGCAGAACTTTACTCAATTTTTAGATATGTAATTAATATAATTATTATTATATAATTACACTTTTTGAAACTATGTAATACTTATCAATTTAGTTAAGAGAATTCGAAAAACTCCCAAATTTCGTATAAAACTAATAATTTTAATTCGAAAACTTACCATTCTTCTGAGTTTCTTGCATTATCCTTCCTTAAAATTACCTCCTTTTCTGCCTTAAAATAGTTTATGAGATTTACAGGTCATCTTCTCTTCGAATACAAAACTTCTTAGGGTAGTCTTGGCAGTCTGTTGTTGATGGCGATACTTCCTCTCATTTTTTTTTCTGGCCACACAATTTTCACTTTTTCGCTGGCGCATTTTCTTCTGCATACTTTTAGGCCGGCTACCTCGTGATTATTTTGTAATCCGCAGCGCCTAAAGCATTGATTACACATTTCAGACCATCTGCCGGACAGGTGGGACTGGCTGCCTCTCGGCCTGGGCGCGGACTCGGAGCCATAATGCGTGTTAATCAGGCATCATTAACTGCTAATTAAGTGCGGTTGGAAATGCAACCAACTGTCAATTGTTGGCCGACCGTCGCGACGGTCGTACCTGACGGTTTTTTATTTAATCGCCAGCTCTTCTGCCCGACGGACCAACGAGTGCAATGAGCCAGAAAATTACCCAAAATGCAGTCCATATTCCATTCCAACTATTTGAATTTCAACTAATCGCTGGCGGGGATTATTGTGGATACTGGTTGGCCAGGAGGAGATATAAGAATAGCAATTTAACAGTGACATTATTATTATTATTATTATTATATTGAAATCAATTCAATAAAAAGGGAAAATGTTGTAATTCTGTATTAAAATATAAAAATATAAACGTAGTAAATTGCCATCAATTTAAATTAACAATAAGATGAAAGTAAATAACTATTTAAAATACATTTTCACTCTGTCAACTTTCAATTTCAAATTTAAAAAACGAAATAAGAGATAAATTAACTATATTACTTATGTACATATTACAAACTTTTTTCTTTTTAAACTAAACAATTTATTTATACAAAGAACCTACATAAACTTTATAAAGTTCTGAAAACAATTTCAGATATAGAAATTTATTATATAAATATTATAATAAAATTGTAGTTATGTAAATTGTATTAATGTATTTAATATAAATATCGTTCAATACTTAAAATATAATATTAATACAAATATTAATAGAAAAATTGATAAATTTTTCAGAGTTGTACATTTCTAAATAATTTAAATGTTGCATTGGAATCCTTTATAGTATTCTGCAAAATATATTTCCAAAATATACAGAAATTAATTTACTCACCGCACAAACTAATCACTGGTGCTGGGAAGTGCGGTCCCTAAATTGTAATTGCCTGTCAAATAATTTTAGTACTCTCCCCCCTCCATCCTTCCCCTCCCCCCATTCCAGTCATCCCTTCGACAGGATGTGCTCAAAGCAAAAATGTGTGTTTAATTCATTTAATTGAGCTGCCAATATTTGACCAGAATGCAATTAACGAAATAAGCCGGGACAATCAATCCGCCGCTGCGGTTGCTCCCAAGGGGGTTGCAGTGGAAAAAATGATTTTATTTTAATTACGCAATTAATTTTAGTAGCTTTTTTCGTTGCTTTTTAATTAGTATGCGCAGTGGCAAGTGTAATATGTGGCTCTGCGGTTGTCCCGGAATTCAGACAGAAAAGTTTGGTGGGCGCCAGCCCCAAGACTGCCAGGACCAGACATTTCCCTAATCAAATTGCAGGTCGGGGGGCCAGACATTTGTCGTTGCATTTTCTTGTTAATTTTCTGTAGCGTCTATCGTCTGTCGATGTCCTTGCTTCACTTCGTTTTCGTCCTGGCACTTGTTAGCAGCCACAAGTGGTCAGTGGTCGTCTGATGAGGCCAATCCACTCGGCTCCGACTCCGTCTCTGGCTTCTTCTGTATTTTTTTTTGAGCTGAAACTCCATCGATTTCGTGTCGGTTGCACAAAGAGAAAATGTTATTGGAAGCCCCCAAAAGTGTATTAGGATTTTAGGGAACTTTATGTATAATTTTGCCGCGTAAAATTAGGCAGGAAATTAAACTCTCAAAAGGTTAAAACATTTATTCCGTTGCCTAGTTATTAATTTTAATTAAATTAAAGTATTAAACTGCCTTACTAACTATTAAGCAATAATTACCTCCAGAGTTCTTCCTAAAGTTAATTTAGAAGACTTTGCCTTAGATTTAATTACAAACTAAGTAACGCCATACGATTTATTTTGCACTCGTTATGCATCTTGTTATTAAATTGTCTTTGGTACGACACTTTACTTAGGTCTTTTTTAATTCCCTGTAATTTCTATTCCTTCCATGTGCTATTTTCCCCACAAAGTCTCACATTTGTAAGCGTATTAGTTGTTCTAAATCAATTTCCCATTTTCTGAGTGCAATGGGAAACTTTTGAATCTAACGAGAAAAAATTTCCACATCATCAAAGCTCATTCCAGGCCATAAATTCCGTGATAAATGTGGAGTGGCGGCGACTGTGTGGACCTGCAAGGAGGAGCGGAGCCCGAATCCTTGGGGAGTGTTCCGCAACTTGCTTGCAACTCCTTATTATCCCCAGCCCCGCCCCCACTACCAGCAGCGCTATCTGTCCGATGGCAAGTTGATTTCCTTGGGTTTTCATAAATTTCCCACTCAAATGGCCGGAGAAAACTTAGAGTTTTCCCACCTCCCACCTCCCTTTGCCTGCCCCTGTAGTGGCTCATGTGATTTGCTATGATTGGAAAACAATTTGAAGACTTTTCTCTTGTTTTTTTTGTTTAACAAACTCGAAGGCGGTACTTTTTTTATTGGAATCCCCCGAGGGGATTCGTTAGGCAACAGTTTTCGTTAGGCTTTGGTTGGTTTAGAAGCGGCGACGGTAGACGCGACGACGCACGGTCTTGTAGCGGTATCCATCGTTGGACACGGGCTCGATCTCCTCCAGAACCTGGTGGCTGGATGGCTGGTAGACGGGAGCGGGTGCGGGAGCTGGCTGGTAGACGGGAGCTGGCTGGTAGACCGGAGCTGGAGCTGGGATGCTGATGGGGGCAGGAGCCGGCTGGTAGACTGGGGCAGGTGCCGGAGCTGGGTGGTAGACCGGAGCCGGGGCTGGGATGCTGATGGGTGCAGGTGGCACATAGGTCCTCACGGGAGCAGGAGCTGGGATGCTGATCGGAGCTGGGGCTGGGATGCTGATCGGAGCAGGAGCTGGGATGCTGATCGGAGCTGGAGCCGGGTGGAAGACGGGAGCAGGAGCTGGGATGCTCACGGGAATGGGAGCAGGGGCTTCCTGGTAGACGGGAGCTGGAGCTGGCTGGTAGACCGGAGCTGGTGCAGGTGCAGGGGGAATGTAGGTGTTCACGGGTGCGGGGGCAGGGATCACCACTGGCTCGGGAGCAGGGATCACAACTGGAGCGGGAGCTGGAGCAGGGATCACAACTGGAGCGGGAGCTGGGGCAGGGTGGTAGACTGGGGCTGGTGCCGGGGCTGGGTGGTAGACCGGAGCCGGGGCAGGGATGCTGATGGGTGCTGGGGGCACGTAGCTCCTCACTGGGGCGGGGGCTGGGATGCTAATAGGAGCTGGGGCCGGGATGCTAATAGGAGCTGGGGCCGGGATGCTAATAGGAGCTGGGGCCGGAATGCTGATGGGAGCTGGGGCCGGGATGCTGATCGGAGCAGGAGCTGGATGGTAGACCGGAGCTGGTGCTGGGATGCTGATGGGAGCGGGCTGGTAAACCGGAGCCGGTGCCGGAGGTGCGTAGTCGTAGCCCAAGTGGGAGACATCGCCATAGGCGCAGGCCAGGACGGCAAAGGCAATAACCAGGAATTTCTGAAGAGAGAAAAACAGAGAAAGTCGATTAGACATATAATCCTTGATCCTGCTCCACCGGGGTAGGGATGGCGTGGATTGACTGGATCCTCACCATGATGGCAGCTACGATCTGTTACTCCACGAGCGTTTGAGTCGCTTCTGTCTGATTGGATTGAGGCGCTAACTATTTATACCGAGCAAGAGACCGAGAGACCGAGCCCAAATATTCTGCAGGCCGCCAAAAACATGAACTTAGGTGAAGATCGTCGTCAACGTCGGTCGCGACGTCTCATCTGAATATTCAGTGTGCGATGAGGTTTATATTTTTGTTGTTATTTTGTTAACAGGTTTCTTTTTTTTTTACCAGCGAGGGTCGTCAGAATGAAGTGGCACTCTGCGTGTGCATCCGAACTTAATCCGTTTATGAGAACACCATCGAGTCGCTGATAGATGGCCGGGCGGATGGGTTGGGTTCTAAGCAAACACCCAAAGTGACTTTTAGACGACATTAATCTGAGATAGTGCATATTTTATGGGCGTTTGCTGGTTTTATTTGGCAGCCGGGCTAATAGATTATTTCTATCTGTATTTTTGGCGCATGCGTCAGGTGTAGCCGGAAATTTGCAATAATGGCCTGCAGACACCGAAACTGGTTGGATGTTTCACATTTTACGATTAGTTTCGCCAAAGGTTAGAAGCCATTGTTCTAGATTAAAAGAATCGAAGATTCCAAAGACATTCAACACATTTTGGTCGCTTCTTGCAGACAGACCTCTTAATGGATTCTATTGTCCACAAGAGGCGCCCACTAAAAATATATTGGTATTATGTTAAGCTCATTTACGAGAAACAAACAGCTGAAAATATCGTTAACTAACGAACCCTTGGTGGCCAATTAATTGCCACAAAACCAGTTGATCGCGATTATGGCCATAGAAATGGGTCTGGCTGACGTCTTCTCTGAGCCTAAAAAATGGTTTCGATCAGACGTCGTATACTTGTATTTCAAGGCCCCCCAATATTTATGGAATAACGTTTTTCAACGGCTCGATTGGAACTTCTGAGGAAAGGCAAAAAACTACTCAATGAGTACATAATTATACGATCCACACCTAAGTTAATTGCTTGGACCTTAGCGCATACAAAAAATCAAATAGTACAATATCGTAGATAATTACTATCGCTCTCGCCTCATCGCTCTTTGGCGGCATAAATTATTTCCTCATCAACTCGATCGGTGTGCGCCTCCGTTATTTATTGTTGCCGCCCGCCGCAAGGAATTAAATTGCAACTAGTTAATAATTTAATTTGCACACAAGTTCAAGAAATCCATATACTGCCAACTTATTTGTTTTATGACTTGCCCAGGGAGCTGCCCAGTCTTCATGGCCCGCACCAAGTCAAACATAACATAACATAACATAAACATTAAAAAACGTGTTGTTAATTTTCAGAGTTTAGTTTTAACTACCAGGCATCCATGCCTTTTCTGCATTTGTTTATATTTCACGTATGTAAATGGCGATCGATACGGCTACGGCTTTTGTTTAACATTTGCATGGCAAATGGCTTCCGTTATTGTTTTTACTTGGCCCGCTTTTATCCGCGTGTATATCAGCCGATGGCATTATAGGCGAATCCCAATTAAACCATTGTTTATTCACTCAGCCCCATCCAAGCGATCATAACTGGTTTTCTTATCGATCGAGAGGCCGAGAGACATGCACATTTCTCACATCTTTCTGCCCTTGACTTTGGTCTGGACCACTTTCTGGCATATGTAAGCCATTATTTTGGGGGATTTTTTCGGAGGCGGAGGGGGTCTCAGTTTTCCCCGTAATTAAGATGGGCTTGTTAAGTAGCCATGTAAAGGTCGATTAAATGATTTATTAATTAAATTTACATAACCCACGAATGTTAGCCGGTTTTTGTTTTTGTTGTAGATAAGCCAGTGGCAGTGTGTTAATAAGACTTACCGAGTTCTGGCCATAAACAACCTTTGGCTGTCGGAAGAGAAAATTATATCCAAAAATAAAGGGTGATCTTTTTCTGTTTGGTGTCATGATAGATGGTGGCAACGTCTGGGGTTTTTGTTGGAGTTGGAATTAATTTGAATCGAATTAAATGTATTTGCTCCCACAATTCTATAAGCATAATAACCGGTTGTGAGCTAATTTTGCTTTTGGCCAAATATAATTCAGCGCTTGGATTCCATAATGTTGTGATTAAATATGCTGATGCGTCATTAGCTATCCATAATACATTAATTAAGAGATGGTAATGCTAGCATACATATTTATGTTAAAAAATGGCCCCTTTTTCGATATCAGATAAATGATATTAAAGGCAACATAAATTGCATACACAATATAGGTTAATTTCTAATATATACGGTGTATACATATTAAGAAATAAATATATTTAATTACATATTGTGGAAGTCATTATAACTATAGTGTAACAGGCTCTTCTTATTTTTTTCCTAAACTCTAGATAGCTTTCATTCTAATTTATTTTCTCATTTTCTTTATTTGAAATATTCCATTTTATTTTTCCGGTTCCAATGTGACCGTATATCCGCTTCCTTGAAATCAAGCTTATACATACCGATCCCGATTACTATGCCTATCGATAACCATAACCATAACAGAGCGCTTACACTATAGCGTTCACAATGTACAGTATACAAATTTTCTCGATAACCAACTTTCAAATTAGTCCCCAAAACATAATATTATATTATGCTCCTTGTAATTAAATAGATTAAAAAAACCTAAACGTTTTAGCCTGCCCTCGCTAGTGGGTGGAGTCAACTAGTTTGCCATCAAACTTGTTATCATATATCTTTCATTTTGACCAGCAAACGTACACAGTAAACAAAGGAGATAAACCCCACTAACCATTAGTCGTCACATTTAGCCGAGAGTTTCCTCTATTCTTTTTTTATATGGTGGCATATTAATTTGGGGCTGCTTTAACAGGAAAATATATATATAAAAAAAAGAAAATAGGGAAAATAACGCGGAAAGAGTATTTTTTGTGGGTGGAAAAATAGAGGGACGAGTCAAGTTACGAGCAATGCACAAAAGGCAACAACGGAAATGAAATCACGTACCAGGGGCGTTGTCATTCACAATGAGTGTGTGCCTTAGTGTTCAGTTGTTGTTGTTCGCGTTGTTGTTGTTGTTGAAGTTTTGCTTTGCGTTGTTCTTGGTGTTGTTGTTCAAGTTGTCAGCAGTCGCGGCGACGACAGAAGCTGCCATGTAAATATATATAAGTACAGGGCGAAAAAAATGCATATTCACGGTTTCAAAACAATTTATATGGCTACCAAATTTAAGTAGTTATTAAAATTAAATGAAATAAATACAAATGCATGCCAGATGAGCAAAATATTGTTATTATCAACCAAGGCATAAAATATACCATATTTCCCAAAACTATTCAATCAAGTTTTGTTTAAAGTTTTTAAAAAATTAACTAAGATGCCCAAAAGTAAACTACGATTAATAATTTCATTTCTTGATGTACAAAATTTCAATTAATGCTTTTGGCTATTTTCTCTCTCTGTAAGTGTTTGTGCACGAGTATTTGTGTGAACGTCTAATGTCCAATTTCAATTTGGACTGGCTGGCTGACAGAACTTGTCGCCGTCCACCGCAAATGGCAAACAATGTAGAAGGTGTCCTCCACCCCCAAAATTTCTCTCTATTTCACATATACACAGTGAGGAAGAGAGGGAGAGAGGGAGGCGTTTGAGAGGTGAAGTTGCTAGCTAAGTTTATTTACTTTTAACACGAAATAATAAAGTTTACAAAAAGGAAACGTGCGCTGTGCGCTGTGCTGCACTTCTTAGCGCTATACCGTTATGCTCGTGCTCACCGTGCGAGGTGGTGACTGTACCTCGCGTTTGACAAAAGCCATTTTTACGAATTTAAGCGCACAAAGCGAATTTTTAACGAATTTTGAAGGGGCAGAGAAATATCCGAATTATATTATTGAAATATATATGTTTTATATTAAAAGAAAGTAAGTAAGTTATATTAAAAGTAAAGCCTAATACTAGGTTAGAAGCAGTATCCTCTACAGAAAAATAGGATACGATTTATTACAAATACTTGTTAATTCCCTTGAAAGTTATCAATTATTATTATTAAAAGTTGAATTTGAAAACATTCCAGATATTTAAAAATTTTACATTTACAGCTAAAAAGAATATTTCTCAAGCTGAAATTTACAAAAAAAAAAAAAATGTTAAAGAAACCGACGGCTTACCCAAAGTTAAGCCACTTCCTGTTAATACTACCCTTAACCTTTCCTTCCCTCGGTAAATCATCCTTTTGGAATTATCCTTCCTTGACCCGTGCCAAAGAAAAACGGAACATTTTAACCGGCGCATTGCAGTGAAGGAAACTTTGTGCCCAAGAGGGAGAGCGAGAGAGAGCGGGGCAAAGAAAGTAAGAAAAAAAAAGGTAGAAAAATTAGCGACATTCTGTGTGACGTGACTTGACTGCATTACGTAGCCGCCCCGTTTACCTTGTCCTGCCAGATGCCTTTGACAAGGCGAATAGGGAGGCATGGACACTCCTCCGGCCTAACGACACAACTAAATTATTTAAAAACTCTCTAAGAGCAAAGAGGCTTTGTGCAATTAAATGCGTTCCCAACGCGCCACGCACACATGTGACACACGTCCCATAGTCCGGAGTAGCATCCCTCCTTCGCCGTAATGATAATAATTACGCCGCAGCCCCGGACACATGTGCCGGTTTTCTGGATAGGATCGCATGGAATGCCCCTTGCCTGGCTTGCGTGTGCGGCTAATTACAATAAATTTGGCCAATTATTGTCTGGCATTGTTTTGGCCCCGTCGGCTGTAAACTTTAAGTAGCTCTCGAAGCCCCGGACAAAGTTTCGGCGCCATCGATACGATCCGTTGGAGTGGGCATCTGTATCGAAGGAGCACCTCGTCTGGCTAATTGTCTTCGAAATTATGATAAGAAGAAACTTTGCCAGTTCGGCGAGTGGAAGTGCAGTCACTTAAGGGGGTCAAGCCGGGTCAGTTAAGACGCATATGATGATGACGAGGCCACAATTGGAATGGGTAAGTGAGTGCGAAAAGGTTATTATTGAATTCGACAAAACCCCAACGGCATTTGTGTGAAAGGAGACATTGAATTGAGGGGGAAGTGTTGATGGGATTATGGTTGTGCTTAAAGGAGATTATGGCCAATAAGTTGAACGCAAGATTCCTTTAACTATATTAGGGAGTATACGTTTAATATAAATATTGTTTTCTAATAATTTTGTAAATGCAAATAGAAGTTTTTCATTTATTATTATTTGGAGATTGTAACGATTTCACATCTGTAAGTAAGTAGAATACTTTTAACCTCTCTGATTACCCTCTTAACTGATTGCCCTCTTAATAACGTAAACTTTCCATATACTTAACCCCAGCAATCGTTGTGTCTTGCAAATAGCACTCTTTGAGTTTTTTTTTGTCCATATCCCTTATGCATCTCCATTGCCCGATGTCATTGCTGTGTCTCTCAGATATTTTTAGCAATCATGGCAAATCAAAACAAATGTCAAACGATTTGCTTTATAGCCTTCGCCTCAGACCGAGACTGCAGTGATTTGCCTGGGGAATATACAGCGGCGAGTCCTTCATTTTTATTATACTACACCCCTTCCCCCCCATAAGGCCCCGTTTCCGTAGTATGCAGCAGAAAGGGGTGCAACATATGCGCGCTTCATAAAGTGCCCCCAGTCTCTGTCGCTTTTGCCTCTTCTGCCTTGGTGCATGCCAAATGCCAAAGAAACGAGGATGAGAAGGAGTACGAGATGCAGTCAAGTCGTGCGCCAGCTGAGAGCGCAATTTGGTAGAACAATACGATACGTATACGCCCTGTTGTTCGCTGTCTTATGCACTAAGGGAAAATAGCAACTAAAATCGAAAAAGAAAAGAGTAATCGGAAAAGAAATGTATTTAAAATAAACATCAATTGATGAAAATGTAATAAATATATAATTAATAAGAATAAGGAGAGAAATCAGACCTCCTAAAGCAATTTAAGTATATAATATTTATAAAAACCACTTCAATAATACTGAAAACTTTGAGTTTCTCCCCGTGTAACTGCTACTGACATTTAGAAACGCCTTTGTCTTGGTTTTGGTCTTGCGCCGGCCTTCTTTTCTGCCAAATGCGCCATATATACTATGTAACATATGTATATAGATATATATATATATATACATATATATATTTTAGGTTTATGTCTTCGTTTTCTAGCAAATATTTCCATAGAGCCGGTGAGCGAGACAATAATGCATATGTCGGCTCCCGTTGTCGTTTTGTTTTATTGCATATTTATTTTTTATAGCGAAAGTAGCAAAATATAAATCGTTGTAACGCCGTGTGTGGGCCACAGTTTTTTGGCCCTGTTTTGCCTCTGCTTTTTTTTTGTTTTTTTTTTTGGCAACAGCACAGAGCCCATTCCCCCACACAGGCACACAACAGACATAAGCTCTGCCAATCGCATATGGGTCTCATACAAAGGCACATGGACAGAGTATGCTGTTTGGAATTAAGTCCTCGTTGCGCTTTTTGTCGAAGGAGTTCGAGGTGGATGGCGGCGGCTGCTGTTGGGCCAACCAGCAGAATTCAATCATGAAAGTTTTTCAATAATCCGCTTTGCCCCGATTGCATTTCAATTTGCCATCATTTTGGCGCAAAAACTTAATTTTCCACCAATTAGTTTTTCGGGCAGGAGTTGGGGCAGAGAGCTCGTAATTGATGTGAGTGTGTGTTTGCGTTTTGAGGAGGCTGAGATTGGAGCCCAAAAAATAATAGTTTACGATAAAAATTAAAAAGTTTTTTGTGGCCAAAAATTGCTTTTTGACTTGATTAGTGCTGCCCTGATTTATGTTTAAGAATTATTGGTAGTTGGGTGGAGACAAAAGCAGCAGCAGCAGGAGGTAATAAACTAAGACTAAATAAAAAGAAGATCAAGATGATAATGTTGCCAATAATTCTAGATGGTGTTTGGTATTAGAAAACCCCTATTCATGAACAACATTTCTATTTGTTTTAGTAATTAATTTTTTTAAGAGAGCTTGAAATTTCTTAATAATTAATTTTTATTAACTTAGAGGGCTTAAGTTTCCTTAAAAACTCAAGTAATGGCTAATAGTTGAAGGGATCGAAGTGTGAGGCCAGCTTAATCTCAATGACCTCTGTCTTGGCTGTTATTTTAATGGCCTTTCCGGGCATCATATGGCGCTCAAAAAGTCATTGAGCATTTTTATTGATCCCCCGGCGCACACACACACCCAAGACACACACAAAACACCCGCCAAACACACACACTCGCAGAGTCACAGACACCTGACGACAGGCGAAGCGGAATGGCCGCCAAAGTGAGCTCCGATAATGCTAATTTTATTCAAAGGTTATGCCATTACAATCCACTACTGCAGCCGGGGCCAAAAGCTGGCCAGCAGACAGGACCAGCACCATCGCCAGCACCAGGACAAGGACGAGGACGAGGATGTGGCAGCGGAGATATAGGAGCGACAGGAGCAGAAGATATGGCAATTGCTGGACGAGGAGCGATGAAGATGGAATGCAAGTACGTGAAGAAATTCACGAAAAATTACGAGACTTGCACTTGGGCGAGGCTGATGCACACAAAATTGCAAATCGTGGCCGGAACGAAGGCAAAGGAAGACCACCGCCGCCAGATGAGGCTACGGCGAAGAAGGAGCGACAGAACCGGTATCGGATCGGGAGAAACAGTCTCTCGGCCAGGAGAAAGGTGGCGGCGCATCCGAAGGGTAAACCTTGCCATGCAGCATTTATTGCCAGCGAAGCGTATTTGGCACATTTGATGCGGCGCATAATGGGGAACGCCATTAAATGTCCATTGACATGGCAGCCCAGGTCCAATGGCCAGCACAGTGGGACAAAAGGAACCAATACAGCACTAAAATAAATTTTTAATATATTTATATATATTAATAATATAAATTTAAAGTAAGTTTACTATAATAAAGCATTAAATACATTATGGATAGAAAACAAACATAATAAGCTACTTTAGAAATTGAAAAAATTAATTTAAGTATAGAACACTATAATTATTTTGGTTTTTCCATAATACAAATACAAAATGGTCCCGTATATAAAGTGAAATATTTACCAAACTACTTTGAATGAACTTTTTACATAATTTTATATGCTTTCAACCTATTCAAGTAGGTTTATACTAAAGTTATTAATTTTATTTCATTTAATTTACCATTCTGCACATAATATTTATTATTTTTAAAAGTGCTCCGTTTAATTACGACTTACTTAATAATAATCCATACTTTTTTAGCCTGTTTCAGGACACTGTGCCGGCCGTGTTGGACAGTGGTGCAGCGGTGGCGCATCGCAAATCGCAAATCGAATGCGAAACGAGCGTAAATCGTGACCAGCAAGGATCTGCTTAGTTTTCTTATTAGCTGCGATTACATTTTATGTTTGTTGTTGGGTCAACATGGCGTATACTTCACTTCACTAGCTCTGTGTGTGTGTGCATTATATACAGTTTGTACGCTTAACCAAAGTCGCAGTTGTTTTTCAGCAGCTGCACTTGTTGGTTTTGCACTTTGCTGGCAACGATTTTTACCAGCTTCCCGTTTTTTTTCCATCTGGTTTTTATATTTTTTTTGTGTAATTTTTCTTTTTTCTTTTTGCTGTACGTGGCCAAGTTGCAAAATGTCGAAAGTCGTCGTCGCATCAAATATGTTGAAAAGCAATTGGCAGGCGTTGCTTTGCCCGCTTTTCCCCCGGCTTTTCCGTCGCTTTTCCAGCTTGTCTACTAATGCGCTGCTGTTGGAATTTCTTCATTGAGTACGTGCATTAAATTTCAAATCACAATGAAAAAATTCCTGCTCACTGGCTGCTGGCCGAAAATTAAATGCATTTCCAGCCGTTGCATACTTGCAGGCGCGCGCGTTCGACTGTGCGGCAATTTATGGGATTCCCCCCCCCAAAGTCCGAGTCGGAGTCGGGAGTCGCTCTTTCCCGGTTTTAATTGCTCGGCTGATTTGTAAGGGAAATACTCGTATGGTCGCATGATTGCGGAAATCAATTTCCTGGGCTACCATTTGCCAACCGCAATCGGTAGACAAAACAAAGAGACATTCAACTGCAGCAATGCATATCAATTGCCGCTGACAATTTCAAATAGAAAACGTCTCAGCATGCCAAAACAAATGAATGAATAACAGCAAGGACGAGCCTGAGGAGTGGAAAACAAGGACACCAAACGCTGCCTGTCATCGACAAGCTGCAAAACAAAGTTTTGCGGCGGAACAAAAATGCGAAAATGTCAGCAAGGAGCAGGAAATACGGGTTACCCTGTAATATAACAGGACTAAAGTCCTTGGAGTTAAACAAAAATGTTAACTGAATATATAAATGTGAGAAGAACAAGGTGGAATAGGAAATCTATTTAATATTGGTATAATACGTGTACTTATATTGTTTTCTCACCTATTAACTTGAAAGTTGATGCACTCAGCACGTGCTTGTTATGGGGAGAGTTAGTGGGCGCATTATGAGAAAGTATACACAGGTGCCTGAATTTTTGCTTGCAACTATACTAAGTTGCTTAAGATAAAAGTTCCAACTATTTTTATAATATAATTTTATAATTTTTAACAAGCCTAAAATGCCCATAAAATGCCCTATTCCAGGGTAGCAACCAACATTGAAATGTAACTGCAATTGAGTTTCGACTCCCTCCTCCGCTCCCTTCACGTACCAACCAGTTGCTGTCGATTTGCTTTTCTTTTCTATTATTTTTTCCATTGTCAACTGTCAATGAGTTTTCAATTGCCGCCAACTTGCATGTTTGAAGATGTCCCTCCGTTGCAGCCAGCCCGAGTCCTGAGCCGCCAATTGGGATTGGTTCTTGCTTTTGACAGCCTTCCCCGCTCACTCCCCTCATGCTGCCGCCACACCCACTTAAACCCCCTAAAGACCCTGTCATCGGCAGTCCTTGTGGGAAAGAGCAGCTAATTCGCTTGTTTGCGGTTGCGATGGCGAAAAAGAACAGAGAAAAGATGTCTTTGTTTTGACAGTGGAGCCAAAGAAGGAACGACACCAGTATAGTAAGGGGGCGTGGCAGCCGGGAGGATTGGATGGTGATGATATGACCAAACCTTCAGTCAACTCCTGATATCGCTTTCCCATCCGCAAGTGTCATCGAATGATAAATGGTCGCGAATTTGTTAGAATATCGCGTGCTGGCTGGCAACTCTTTTCAAGTAGGTGTTGAAATAGGGCGTCCGGCACGCCCTTTTCTATTTAAATATGAAATGAAAACTGGTTCGATAGATGGCATTATGTTTAAATGGAAAATACCAAGTCAAACCAAAGCCATATGATAGATAGAGAATACTTAACCAAGTCGTACAGTTTGTGTAAAAATACTTCATTTTGAAAAGAAATTCCATAGAGGAGATACTTCCACTAAGCTTTACTATTTTGATATTATTTCAAATACAATATCTACATATGCCTGCAAATCAATCATTTTGTGTAATGGAAAAAGCAAATATTATTGAACATATTTCACCACTGCTTGCGGCATTTACTTACCCCAATTCAACGGATATTGGCTAAATTTTGCATAGATATTTCCGCAGCAGCTGTGCCAACCTGCGGCCAACATCTGCTCCTCCCAAAAAAAAAGGAGGCAAAAAGAGGACGAAGGCCTACGACTGTAACTGCTTATTGTTTGCTGCACTCGCATTTCCAATTCCCATTTCCAAACAAATGAAAGGCTGAAGGAAACCCGGTGCCGTGCAAAAATTTTCAATTGAAACCCATTGATGAGTCTATATCTTCTGCCTTTTCTTTTTTTTTCTTTTTTTTTTTTTGTTTGGTTTTGTATTTCGCATATGTTTGTGTCAGCAGGGCCAGCGGGTGGTCCCACCATTTTCCCCTGTGGAAGGCGGAACTGGGGCAGGAGCCTGGCCCGCACCCTTTGTTGACATTCGCGGAACGGACGCCCACGTAGAGGCAATTAATTGGAAAAAAAAATGCGCAAATAGAGTGGCGCCGAATGCAGGACGAGATACGTTTCGCGGTACCAGGTGGCTTCTGTTGACTTAACCTCCATTCCCGCAACCATTTTCATGCCCATTTTCATGGGCATTCTCGTGGCGAATTTTCATTGCTTAAAGTCTTTCAGTGGCTGTCTTCCAAGCGAGAAAAAAAACATGACTTGTCTTTCTGAAATGTCATTTGTTGCTGCTAATAGCCGAACATTTAGCATGTTTTTGAGCTTCATTGGGGTATAACTTGTCTTTGGAGAGTTTTGAAACGAACCGAATTTCAAGTTCTTGCATACATACATCTTAAATTAAAAATATTTGATCCCATATCTTTTATTTAATATATACATTTTCTGTTAATTTTGTTTACAAACTTATACTTTTATTAATATCCCAGAAATACACTTGGTTTGTTATAGTGATGTAACAAGAGCATATATTTTATCGATAACAACATTCTTAGTTTATATATCGATAGCTTTCGTAATAGAATTGAAACACTGCTTTAACCTACAAGCATTTCCAGTGTTTCAAATTAAACCATAACATGACGAGTATTAATTTATATTTTATCTTATAATACATACTTTTGAAATAATATAAAGGATATTATAAAATTGTAAATGAAAACCCCAGTGTGTGGGATATGAATTCGATTTCTAAGGACTTCTAATAAAAAAGCTTACCTTCTGTCGATAAATATATTCTTAGCTTAAATTTTATTTTATTTTTTCGTAATATATTACGGCTTTTATTTACATAAATGAATATTATACAATTATAAACGATAACCTCAGTTTCTGGGATATTAATTCGATTTCTAAGGGTATCACCGCTTCCTTGGATGTGCCAATTTTCCTACTTTTTGGCCAGTGGAATGCAGTTTGCCGATGAGAGTGGGTAAAATTAGCGGGAACGAGGGCGTTCCCCGAACTTTTCGTCGCTGTCAATGGCTTTTGTCTCGTGGCTCGCTAAAACTTTTCTAATTAAGTGGCAACGCCGGGCGGCACGAATACGTTCGAGTGCCCCGGAAAATGGGGACAGCCAGGGATCAGGGGGCGTGGCCGGGGGTTCTGGCCACTTGTCCAGTTGGCCTACGAGAGCGGTCGCATTACAATAAACTGTTATGGGTGGACTTTTAATGACCAGCTGGCTGCCGCTGCCGCTGCTGCTGCTCCTGCTGCTTTTCCTTCGCTTTTCTCTGTTGCATTTTCCTCGGTGGGCGTTCGGACAGAAGGGGGCGTGTTAATGGTTATCGCTGTTGTTGTTGCGGTTGGCCAGCATTAGTTACAAAATGTCGTTAGCCAAATTATTTGCCATGTTGGCGGAACAATTTTTATGGTTTTTATCAGAGGAATGCCGGGGATTTCGGGGGGGCCTCTCAGGGCCTTGCACGACTAATTGCAGTTGAAATTTTGTTTTATGCGCACGCGGCACATTAAGTTTTATATATCTAGTATATATGCGCGTTTGAATGTCGTCGTTGCTGGTGGAAATTTAACTAGCAAACTGTTAAGCCTGATAATTAACTTGAGCCCAGTTACGGTCAGCGGAAATATGACATTAGGAAAGTGCTCGAAAAGTGGGCGAAATCTTATCACCAGACCTTTTATGATCCATTAAGATGATTATGAGGTCTGCGGCTTTTAAAAGGCACTACAGTGATTACAAATATTTCTTAATGTTGTTTCAATCTATAAAATTTCATTAATTGTAATTTTATTGCCATCGATGGTGCCATACGAATCGAAATTACATAATAACAGTATGCACTTAACTTAAGAAGTTGTTGGCAATAAATGAATTTAATTATTACTATTATGCAATGTGCTTAATAATATTTAATACCACGAACACTCTGCGATTAAGCATAAAAACTATAAAGACATTTATGTATTACAGTTTTTATTGAAGGAAGGCCAGTGAGGGACAAGGAGAACAACGGTGCCAGTTTTAAGACCATTCCTTAGAGAATCCCGATCTCCGTTCAATAAGGCCAAGGAGTCAGCGCCTCGCCGCTGGAAGGCTTTGGAGGAGGGGCAACGCCGGGCCAGTTTTGTGAACATTGTGAATTGGAGAAAAACCTGCAGCTCATCCCAATCCCCGGCAACCGTGATAGGAATCCAGGAGGAGGATTCCAGGTCTAACAAGCAAGGTAAAAGCAGCACCAGTAACGGGCCAAGGAAAAAAGCGAGGCCAGTTTTCGAAGCATTTACTAGTGAAGGATCTTTTGAAGACCAAACCGTATAACATCAAAAAAGTCCTCGAACTCTGCGGGCGAAATGCAAGCTGCCATGGACAACCAGCTAAGGGACAAGAAGAACATGGAGCAGCATAGCAGGTCATGCAGGGGATCCTTCTCACCATCCATAATGAAGATCAAGAGGGCCAAGGAAACCGCGTAAGAGAAGTGTGTTTAGAAGGAGCACAGGCACCCTGGGAAGAAGAACCATTCTAAGCCTACTCGGAGTTGGCGAAGGTATCGCAGTGGATCCCGATCATCTACCAGGAAGGAAAACCAGGCAGTGGCGAGGCGGGCCTTAAAGGAGAGCCAGCGAAGGGTGTCAGTTTAGCTAACATGGGAAATTGGAGAAGGTCCACCCGGAAGGCCAAAGACACCAAGGAAACCGCGTCGGAGAAGCGGGTTGTGGCGGAGCACCAAAGTCGGGGCAAGGTGGATAGGTCAGCTTTAAGACCAAGGTATTGAAGAAGCCACAAAAACTCGATGAGAAGAAGACATTATCGGAGAAAATGCAGAAATGGAGAATGAGAAAAGACAAAGGAGAGCGATAATCCAAAGGCCGTTCCAGTAAAAAAGCCAACATATCGAACAATCTTCTCTCAAGATCCAAATTAAGTGATCTTTTGCCATATCTAAAAAGAAACATCTTGTTGTTTATTATCACTTCCTCTTATAAATAATACGAAAGTAAAGTAAAATCCCTTAAATCCGATATTAATATTTCATTGTTATCTTTCATAAATTTTTTAACATTGTGAGATGTAAGGCCTTGTTTGTTTTTAGTACAACACTTGGCTTGGCCATATTGTCTATCCGCCATCGGAATCGGTTTGGATTCGTAAGCCAAAGGCTTTAAATATTTAACCGCTGCTGCATGCGGCGCCCGTTGTTGGCCCTTTTATTGCCGGCGTTCCTGGCTGGCGGAAAACCGCATGCTGTTGTAGATTAAGCCACAAGACTTTGCCAGAAATTCACTCCAATAACAGCAGCACATGCACATGCAGAAGGAGGAGCTCTATTTATAGTTTGATGTTGGATTTTATTTGCAGTGTTTTGTCTGTTTTTTTTTTCTTTTTATTTGCCAGCCCCGTGCCTCGGATTAAAGCGGAAGGGTCGGACTGCCTGGAATTTATATTATTGCATGCCGGGGACTGACGTTGACCCGGCTCGAGTTTCCCTCGAATTTTCCAACCTTTGTGTGGGGTCGCTTTTGTGTTTCGGAGAAGCGAACAAATCGCAACATTACAGCTCCATGTTGTTTCGCCTTTTTTTTTATTGATATTTGCGGCATACAATTGTTGCGCCCTTTGCCTGGATTTCGAATTTGTGCAGTACACCTTTTGGCCTTGTTAGCCCTCGACCTTTGAACTCCTTTCGACATATTTATGTGTTCAGCTCGAGGTAACTTAATTAAGACCCCCCTGTTCACCTGTCATGGGATCATCCTTCAAAGGGCTGCAGTTGGAGAAAAAAAAGCACTAAATGCTCGAATTGAAATTCACTATAAATGTGATGCTAAACTAATATTTCTCCCGGTGCATGAACACGAATTTTCCGGGCAGGAAAAACGTGATGCCATTCGATTTTTTGCCAGCTTAAAAAGTCATTCATCAATTAAATCGGCACATTCATCAAAACAATTTCCCCCATGTTGGTGTCAACATGGCTTCACTGTGGTGACGTCAATCGAGCACGTGTGAGGTGGACTACTGTATTGGGCGGCTATGACATATGACATTGTACGAGTATACATATATGTGTGAAATGGGCCTCGGACTTTTGGCATTTCGTTAGTCCGCCGACGGATTATGATGGGCCCTGAATGTCGAATGTGGGAGTGCCGACGAGGTCAACTGTTCCCGGCTTGTCAAAAGCGAATTTATTTGATTTCTCTTCCAGAATTGATGGAGAGGTTGGTTAGCTGGTAGCAAGAGTGGAAACTTATTGAAACTTTAAGTTGCGGCAAATACGTGATGTGAAGGAGTTCCATTAGCATGCCTCGGATCATTTTTCATTTCGTGTTTTCCCGAACAAAGAAAAACTTGTTTTTCTTCCTATTTGGTTGTTTTTGTACTGCTGCGGATCCTTAAGGACTTCACACTTAATTGCTTTTTTCACGCCTCTCGCCACCCGGAAGGAATATTTAATACTCCCTGACGTTCCGCCATTGACGGCGGCCACTGACAGCAGCTGTCAGCTCAGTTTGTATTCACGGCGAAGACAGTGCCCCCTCCCAGCCACCCACTAACATCCTTGCCCCCTACCCGTCACGTCCATGGCCTGCAAATTGCTCATTTCAAGGCTAATTTGTTAGCATATATAGACACGAGAGCGGACAAAAGGTAGTGGCACAGTGCACGGAGAAAAAAAACCATGAACAAGTGCTGCCATAAAAAGATAGTTTATTATAACTTATTCTAGGGTGCCCTTTTAAAAGGTGTCTAGGAGTAGGGAATGAACCAAAATTCAGTAAAAATTTGTTTATTTTTACGATGTATAATTTTGTAGCATACTCTTGGACACCGTTCTAAGTATTTGAAGGCTGGTAGTGAATAATAGTTATCGGATGTGAAGCCTGCGGTAACTTCTCGCCGTGTATGCCCCCAAAAGACGACATAACTTGTCCGCCAAGGTGGACCAAATTTGTCAGGCAACAGATGCACAGCCACCAACCCCTGCCAACACCGCCTTGCACTTAATTACAGCGCAGTGTCAGCTAAATAAATTTATTTACATAATTTTAATTAAACAAGCAAACGGAAACTGTCACCCCGAAAATCAGCCTGTCTGTCGGGGTCAAGCATGCGTCCCCCCCGGACTGTCCGGACTGTCAGTCACAAGGTGTCGGTGGTGGCAAGGGGGACGTCACCAATCTCCAGGAATCCGGCAATCCTGCAACCATCCTGAGGCTTCTTTTTTGTTCAGGGGTGGATCTGTTGCCAATTTTGGTGTGCTTAACGATATAATTAGATTGTTTTGTGGATGGTGGTTTTTTTTCTTCTTCTTTGTTTTTGCTTTTGTTGCTCACCGCCGACTGTGATTTTCAATATGCCAGGAAGACAGGTGAATTTCAACCCCCCAGCCTCCATACTGCCTTTGCCATCTGATGTTTCCTTTCACTTTTTTTTCTACTTGATGTTGCTGCTGTGTGTGCTTGTGGAAGTTGCGGCAAATTGGGGTGACAAACCTCATTAATTACAAATGACTTCATTTCTTTTGTTTAGCGAGCATTTGGGGGATTCCCATTCAGCGAGTCTCTGAGGTGTGAAGTGTGTGTGTGTTGTGGGTGAGTGTGTTGTGACAGCTGAGGGTCAGAGGGCAATGGATATTTTCCATGGAAATGGTAGCCAATTATCCTGTTGATGGGAAGTTTAGTGTAAAAATGCCTGGACTTTTGGGGATGTTTGCTGTATGCCACAGAGTCATAAGATTTAAGGGGGTATCGTAATAAGAGCATTATAAAAGAATACTTAGCTTATTAAGTGTCAAAATAATTAAATTTTAGAAATCATTTTGTTAATAAAGTTGCCTTTCTAACACTGAATTTTATTTTTGCTCTTTTAAAAAGTATTTTAATTAAGTTTTTACATATACTGTACTACAGAAATCACTGGGGCTTTTAAGACACTTATAAAAAGGTATGATATATAATATAATTTTATATTGTGCAATACAAATAATAATAATTCAAGGTTTTCAAGGGTTTAAAAACCTCTATTGATTTCTGAAGCACCCTAGTACATTTTGTTATAATTTTCTATAAGAAAACGGTGGCTTAACTTCCCCAAAATTCATTTAAATGGTGATACTTGCTAGGAAATTACTTCCAGCTAGACCGTTGAGGCGTCTTAAAAGGCTAGGATTTGCCAAAACTATTAGGTCCCAATGATCACTTCTTTATGTTTTTGCTTTGTTTTAGTTTGTAATATATATGATATTATATGTAATCCTAATAGGTTTGGTTTATTTTGTAATTTTCCTACAATGTGATGTTAAGGTACAGATAGTTGTACAGGTTCTTCACTTCTTAATTAAAAAAAAAAAAAAATCTTCGAGATCCCTATGCAGTCTTGCGCTCCGGACGAACCACTCACAGCCGGTGATTTGCCTCGCGACCTTGTTCTGCTCTATCTGGATTCTTCGAATCTGGGAGTTAGTTGCCAGACCCCAGTTTTAACAACCGTATTTCCAAATCAGAGCGATGATCAGTTTGTAAATGGTCAACTTGTTGCCAAGTGACATTTTACTGCGCGGACAGAGTAGCCAGTTGTGTTTTAAAAACTCTATGGATTTCGGGAGCTATCTAATTCAGAGATCCGCACTATTACAAGAATATTCCGAAATTGTATTTGGTTGTGTGAGAAATTGAATAAAGTGCTTAGAGATGAGAACAAAAAATATAATTTTTTCGATAATATATATAATAATACATAATAATAAAATAATATAATAATCGATAAATAGCTAGTTAAAGCTAGATTTGGCTACAGCATAGCAATGTGACATCACTAATGCCCTGCTTTAATTTGACGATAGAATACCCGAAGTCCTTGGCCGAAGTCGCACGAATGGTGATAGCGTGCGTGTGTCGGCAGAGCGCCAGCAGAGAAATTCTAGATAGATATTCTAGATAGATCTAGATAGATTTCATGTTGAATCTTTTAAAACAGTCATTATAGAAACTATTCCCTGAATTTGATTTAGAATTTTGTTAAGAAGATAAACAAATTTGGTCACTTTCGTGTATTTCTATATTTTTCTCTTCATAAAGTTTTGCAGATCTTTCTTATTTCTTGTTATTCCAGCCAGAGAATTCTATTTTAAAGTGGTCTCCCCACAATCAACAATTAAATATATACAATATTTGTATTGCCGGGGAGCCAGAGAGCGGCGCTTTTTTTTCGTAGATGGGGGAAGGCTTTTAGCCAGAGTCCCAAGTTGCTTATAAATTGTTCTATGGCCGCCAAACACATTGCAAAATGTGACAAATATGCATTTGGCAACGATAAATTTTACGACCGCAGTCGCCGCCGAAAATATATTTCACACAGCCACGGAGTCTGGAGCTGAATGCGAACGGGATATGGCGGGAAAGGCGGCGAAAATCCGCCAAGGGAATAACTCCATATCCATATAAATATAAATTAGCATATTTTGCGGCGCCAGTGCGGCGACAACTGCCATTTCTCTCCATGACCAATTGTAATTAAATTGTCGCGAGGCCAGAAGAATGCATATACACGTTACGCACAATAGTATATGCACAAATATAATTGCTAGATTTTATTGCTGCCTTGTTTTTTTTGTAATTCAATTTGTCTGATTTATGCCGCCAGCTCAATCACAATTTTAAATGCCAAGCGGCGAGCGTTCCGCTGATTTGTCGGCCTTGTTAACGCCAATTTATGGTCGATGTCTGATTATTGCCAATTAGCTGGAATCGTGCTACCTATCCCCCCACCCCCCACAGCCCCAGCCCTCGCATTCACGCCCCTTTCGACAATTGCATTCATCCCCAATAGCAGGCCCACAAAGTGCAGGCTGCCACAAAAAAGCCAACTAAAATTTGAGTGAGTTACTGCCGAAAAAGCGTCTGCAAACGGGCGCATGCGCTGCCAAAAAACTATCTCCAATGGGTAAAAAAGACCAAAAATTCCTTGAGAGCAATGTTAAAGAATTTCACTCAAGAGTACTTATTCAATTGTGAGTGAAAATAACCCATTATGCTATTGTGAGTAGTTAAATTTGGTGAAATACTTGTCATCTTCATGTAATAAGACCCTAGTTAGGGAGTAATTTAGCAAAGGCCAAGACAGAGTCCCGTTGTCAAGAGTAACCAAAGCGAATCAGTTAATTCCGGTGCCGCTTTTGAGACGGTTTCAAGGTCAATTTGATATTCTGCCATAACCATTGCTAATATGATTATACCATAGAGCTAAAGAAAAGGTATTTAAGCTGGCTTTGGGACGACGGAAGAACATGATACTTTCAGAATCCAGCATTCAACATGAAGTTCGCCATCCTCCTCGCCGTCCTCCTGGTTTTCCTGGCTATTGGCGCCGCTCATGGAAGACCCTCGACTAAGTCCGACGCTCCGACCAAGAAGTCCGACTCTGTGACCAAGAAGTCCGACTCTGTGACCAAGAAGTCCGACTCTGTGACCAAGCCTTAGTTGAATTTCAAACGAGTTTTCATTCAAATTAATAAATGAAACTTTAAAGAGATATATTTTTGTTCGGATCGCTATAGTCTGGCAGGGCCTATGCTATTAGGCAGAAGTTTCCACTACAGTAAAGGAACAACAGACAAGTCGATCTAGACCGTCCGTCCGTCTGTCCATCTGTCAGCTTGTCCGTTTGTGCGTTTGTCCATTTGTCCATTTGTCCGTTGCTGCCTGATCATGTATACAATTGTTGTTTTGTTAGTAAATGCGTTTTTTGAGGTGCAAATAAAAGTGCGAGAGGTGTGAGAGATTTAATAAAAATTTTCGTTACAGATACACAATAATTTCAAAAAGCAGATATCATGCATGAATTTAATGCATAAATTATTCTAGCCATGGTATCTTTTATAAAGAAGCTCTATAATAAAGACTAGCGTACTTAGAAGCATACCGCCAATGTATAACTTGATGCAACGAGTGTAAAAATAAATGTTCAACGGCTTCCAATCGTTTTCTGTGTCAGTGGGCAATGCATCTTTGTCAAAAACTTCCCGAAACTTTTGGTAGCCCATTCTCAGCCATTTCTGATGGAGGCCCGACTCGAAAATCATATAGAAGTACTCATTGAAGGTGAACCTTAGAAGCGAGTACGGTGAGATGGGTAATCGCAGGTAACGGGAACTCGAGCAGAGCTTAGGTCCGGCGAAAACCAGTCGTTTGTTCCTTAGATGCTCCTGATATAACCAAAGTCCCTGCCAATTGGACGTTCTAGCCACATTGACAACGCTTTCGTTTAGGTTTTTGATGCTTTTATAGACAGTATGGTTGTCCACTAGATCCACTAGATCCGTCAAAGCGCTGGGCATACGATTATCCCTGAAAGCCTGCTGTATTGTGGGGTCTTCTGTCACGATCCGGAGGCCACTGGCTCGCATCGATGCCACATCCGTGATCGGCGGATAATAAATTCCCGACGTCAGGAGACTGCTCAGTAGGGATCCACAAGCGCTGATGAAGATGGCCATAAACATGAGGGCATACACCTCAATTATCTTATCGGCCATAGGCAATCGATCCAGCTGACCAGCGGGCAGAGGAAATCCGAAGTAAAATCGAATGGTGTTGAACAACGAATCCAACAGCGATCGACGACGATGTGCGAAGTACTTTATTACGAATACCAAAATGATTGCCGGAATCATTAGGAAGTTCATATCCCTATTAACTACCTTGTCGAAGTATCTGCTGAGCGAAAGCTCCCTGCGGTGCGGCACCAACAGGCAGATCTGCGTATCCGACACCACTGGACTAAAGAGGAGGCTGTCGTTGACCACCAGATTGGCCACCATGTCGACTCTCTGGTCACCTGGCGTCTCGAATATATCATATTTCCATGTCTGAGGCGCCTGGATCGGAAGAATGTCCATGGTTGCGTTGATGTAGCGCATGAATTCCACCATCATAATGCCAACAGGTCCGGACAGACTGATATTTCCGCCACCAATCACATCCGCTTGTTTTGTTGAGTTGTACTGCAGGAAGATACAAGAAGCATTATAGATCATCGGATGAGATGCATGAACCTTATAGAGTTTTATGTGATTATTGTAATGATTTGTACCCATTAACCTCAAGAGTAGACAGTCTTTCCAAACTAAAAACTTTAATCTTAATTACGCATTTAATCTTAGTTCGCATGAAACCTAGCATTCAGGCAGCACGCCAGTAGTTAATTTCCTCGCAAGCTTTACCTTTACTTTATCCTATCGCGCCTACTAACACCTAACCCTAACAAGCACGTGCTTGGCGTCGCAAGGGCCACTTGAGTGTACTGACCGTAGTGCATCAACGTCCAAGAGATTATGCAAACCATGTATTAAAACGTTATTGATCAGCAGGAAGTCAGATTCCCGCTTCTCTCAGGAAAACTTACCCAGAAAATAGATGGGAGATCGTTGGCAGCTTGAACGTTAAATCTATAGCTCTGACTTCGCACGAATTTCGTAAACGTCTTTACTTCCTTTATCCTAGTAACGGTTACATTTTTGAAAAAAAAGTATGTCCACATCTCGAGCTCGGACTCGCCACGGAAAAAGAGCACAGCGCGATCGAACTTGAGCTGCCAGCACCAGGAGAAGAACTCCCACATCTCATCCATAGTCAGCTGACGCTTCTTGTTGGTCCGCGGAAAATAAAAGAAGTTGTAGAAATGTGAGCCATTTGAGAGTTCCGTGTCATTGAGGGCAGCTAGAGTTGGATCATCAAGGCCGCTAAATAAGGTGATCACCCAGTTAGCTGCCTTCGTATAGCGATGATTAAGGGGTTTATTCTGGGACCCAATTGTATAGATCGGCATAGCGAAATGTTCCAGCAGACGTTGCTCGAGCGATGGTCTCAGATCGATGTTCCCCGTGTAGGTGATGAAGGAGTAGAATCCCAGGAAACTGTTAATTCCATTGATTATCTCGAAAAATTCATGAATGTCACTGTCAAGCTGCTCATCGGTTTCCCCAATTCCAAGTGGAATCTGCAGCTGACTGCTAACCAGGATGGGGCTAGTAATCAGGATGAGAATCAAGGTTGGTAGGCGGTAAAGTCTCTCCATGGCTGCTGTTCTTTTTCAACTGTGACCCTTCAGCTTGTGCCTTCGACACTTTATAGGTGGGAGTCCTTGGAATGCTTGTTTGCTTTACCATTAGAGGACATAACTTTTAACAATGCAACTGGGCCACGAGGGTCCCTTTTCGTGGCGACAGTTGCCCGATTTAATTTAAATTTTCCATATACCAAGCTATAAAAATAACAATTTAAGGGATATAAATAGTACAAGCTTAGCCAATGTGTATCAAATTTCGTAATCTTTCTG
>JAEIIG010038342.1:0-39865 GCA_018904695.1 Drosophila parvula | reverse complement strand
ACTTGGGCATAAACTTGTTCAAGTCAGTGTGTAATCAGTTTTAAGCCAAGTGTAATGCCAGCAGATGATATCGATTCAATTTGCAGGTCTTGCGAGTGCACAAATCGGAAAACTGAGCTCGAGAAGGGGTCAATTCATTAATATTAGTTGGCTTTTCCGGCTAAGCTTGTTTACCCAAAAACCATGAAGAAATGTGAAGAGGTCCGAGAGCGGAGGGCGTAGGGCGTAGGGCACTTTAATCCCAGTAAATAATGGCAAACGGGACTCTTATATCAAGTTTGGGTTGCAAAATATAAAGCATTCAGCTGCCAACTCGGGGCTAAATTATGTCCGATTCGTTTGGCGTTGGTAAATTGCGAAAAGGACTCGATGGCAATTGCAATTGAATCCAGTTCTGTGGCGACAGATTTTCCGTGGTCTCCGCTCCGCTCCTCTACCTTTTTTTGGGGAAATGTAAATTTTCACATAAAATTTATGGCCAAAGCGTTTTGGGAATTTATTGTTCCCCGCATTAGTTCAACTCCCACTTGGCGATACGATAAATAAAGTGGAAGGATTCGCTGAAACACAACTTAAAGGATATCCTTAATTGCGGCGCTCCAATCTCTCTCTCTCTCTCGTCTCACTTTGCCCTGATGTAATCCAAACTGTTATCGCTTGAGTCAACCTTGTGTCGTCAAGCTTATGTGGAAAATTCACTTTTCCTTCTCCTTATTCGCCTGGCAGGATGTGTGTGTGTAAATTTTATATCATTCGGTCTGCTGCTAGCCCGAATTCGATTTCTCTCGTTTTATATATATTTTTTTTGCCCAGCTTCTACTTTGCTTCAATTTATAAAATTGAATATTGGCAACGAAACTCGATTTGCCACGCCCACAATGGGAATGGGTGGGAGGGGGGCGGATAAAGGCAAAAGGCTACCGACCTACCGTTGTCTTCAGCAAGTTGCGTAAGTTGGCAAATTATCCCAAGGAGAGCTTGGCATTGGAGGCTACTTACCCAGTAAATGGCCGACAGTGGTCGAAAAACATAACTAATTATATAGTTGGGAATTAAGTTAAAAATAAATATATTTTGGTTCTATTTTGTAAAGGTTTTAGTTTAATTTTCAAATAAAAAACATAATTTACTTGAAGATATAGTCCTTTTAATGTCATAAGATGCGTAACGCCCATACATTTTCTTGTAGAGAGCCTGCAGCTAACTTTATGCACCGAAAAAAGAAAATACAACAAACTAGAATGACGTTACGCATCTTATAACATTATAAAGTCTTTGGTAAGAGGTATATTTATAAATTATATAGATTATATTATATATAATATATAGTTAGAGGACTCTAACTGGGTTCTTTTTCAAGGTTTTGCTCTCCTTTTCGAACCACTGTTAAAGCGCTTAGTGCATTTCCTTTTGACAGCCTTTATCGCCTGCCAATTGCTTCATATCCTGCCTCTTAAGCCTTAACACATACACACATATGTATATGCCCAGAGCCTTGGCACGAATTTTATTTAAATACACAAGGATGTGTGCGAGTGTGTGTGTATAAAAATTGCCATTTTCCCAGTGATTTTTATTGCGCTCACCGCTCTTCTTAGCGAGTCCCTCTAGCAGCCTTTATGGCCACCACCTCCCTTTGCCCATTTCAGATGCCTCATCACTCTGAACATCGTTGACAGTTTTACGTTTTGTGGGACGCACAGTGACTTACATAAGTACACCCACACACACCGCACACCACACACACAACTGCTCCTTTGTGTGTCATTTAGCTTTTGTCTCACGCGTGCCAAGTCGCCTCCCCTTTTTCCCCCTTGTTTGTGCTCTTAATTTTCTTGCCAAGTTTGCAGTTTTCGCAGCGTTTTTATATGATTTTTATACATACGTGATATATTTTTCTGATGCGCCCGTTCACTTTTTATTATCGAAAAAGAGACCACCCCTCGTCCTTTGTTTTGGCTTATTCAATTTCATTTATTGATTTCTCTTATCTCCTATCTCTGAGCCCTACTTTTGCTTCATGAACGCAAACTGCATGGCACGCATGGCGATATGGCGGTCCAGCTTCTCCCAGAACTCCTTCAGGATGCCGCAGTCCGAGTGGCGTTCGTGCTGCGGCAGGGCCAGCATATGTACCTCCAGGTTGCGCAGCTCCTTGGCCGGTGCCGTGTCCTTGAAGTGCAAATGAAAGGCGCACACCTCATGGAAAATGGGAGCAGGATCACCGTCATGCGGCCAGCCCTTGAACTGCCACTGGGGTCCCATGGCGAAAACGGCGGCCACCTTCTGCCACTCCTCGGTTCTCAGACGCTTTACATTGTCGATCACACGATAGCGCACTAGTTCGCCCTGAAAATATATTAGAAAAATTAAGTATAAATGGATTTAAGCCTGATTAGATTGAGGTTACCTTAACGCGGCGTTCGATGATCACCTCTTCGATGGACTGGGCACCCGATTTGCGGGTCTGCTCCACCGGCACATAGCGCATCTCCTGCAGCAGTTGCTTGGCATTGTGCAGGGTAATCAGGCTGGTCACGGCCGCCGGCACCACAATGATGGGCTTTGTCGAGCGGCGTCTGTTGCTGTCGGAAGTGCTGTGCCGGTGGCTTGAACGGTGGCGGCCAGAACGATGGTGGCTTGAACGGTGATGGCTGCCGGAAGATCGTGATTTTGTGGCGGACTCCTTGCTGGTCTCCTTGCCGACCTCCTTGCTGGTCTCCTTGCCGACCTCCTTGCTGATATTCCGGCCACTCTCCTTGCTGATATTCCGGCCCCGCTCCTTGCTGGTCTCCTTTCCCAGAGCCTTGCCAGCTGCCTTGCTGAGATCCTTGCTGTCAGTCCCCTTTCCAATCTCCTTACTAATCACCATGCCAGTTGCCTTGCTGGCCTCCTTTCCCAGATCTCTGCCAGCTGCCCTTCTGGGATCCCTGACAGTCTCCTTTCCGATCACCATGCCAGTTGCCTTGCTAGCTTCCCTGCCAGCAGGATTTACCATATCCTGGCCAGCAACCTTGTCAGGTTGGATGGCAGCATCAATCTGTCGATTTAGATTAGTGCCCAGCGGATTGATGTCAAAGTCTTCCCGGCCCCTGAGGAACTTCTCCTGGCCATAACGATCGTATCTCGATGACGGGTGCATGGCCAAGGGATTCTGCTGCCTCGGCTGCAGTTGTTTGTCATCATGTTGGTGCAAAATGATATGCTTACGATAGTCGAAGACGAGCGCCAGTGTTTGCAACACTCCCGGCATTGCCTTCTCGCCCAGCAGCTGGGCCACCATGGGTCGGTGGCGCCGCTCACGCTCCATTGCCCGCTTGCAAATGGCCAACTGGTGCTCGTCCGCCAGGCGATCCTGCTCCCGCTGCCGCTTGCTGTTCGATATGGCGTCATTCCCAAAGCGCTGCATGGCCAGGCGCTTGGCCTTAATCGCTGCAATGGCCTCCACGGACATGGTCTGAGCAAGGGACTCCATTTTGCGAAATTAATTTCTGTTCAGGAGAAAGTTTTTATTAGGTAAAGAATTTAGTTGTGACAAAAAACGTGGCTGACTTAAATATGACGTTTTTGCTTTCTGCGAGAAAACTGTCAATTATTTGTAGCCTACTCTGGTCAGTCTAAAATGTAAATGTATCGATTTCCTAGATTTCCTAGATTTCATAGCTTCTCTTAATAAAATAACAAAAAAGGTTGCATTCATTTTAGTTTGAGTTTGCCTAGAATTTACTTAATACTTAATATTCACTTCTTTTCATTGCATTTCCTTTTAAATAAACAATTGACAATTGTTTTCCTTTCCCGACTCAAGCAAAAGCTCACTGCTCTAATAAAATCACTCTGTTATCGATGACTGCGGCATAATTAATCGAGAAACGGAGTATGCTTCCCTACTTTCACTCCATAACGATCCCTTTTCTCTATCGAATTGTGGACTTTTTTTTTCCTTTGGCTCACCTCCTTTGTTGGCACATAAAAAACTCATAAATATTCAAACTTTTTCGCTGGCATCGTTTACTTTTTGTCAAAGCCATTATTTATTTTTATTACATTGCCTTGGTCAGTTGTTCGCCGCCTCACTACTCCCTCTTCACTCTCTGGTGATTTTTATTTTTCCGCCTCGAGTTGTTTTTATTTGTAAGCTATTTTTATTTGACAAAGTTTCGCCCTCACCCCGGGAGACCCGCGCCGAAGGAATTGTCCCGGCTTTATGTTATTGACTTTAATAACATTTTAGCTGCAAGGCATGAAAATATTTTTATAAATTGTGTTTTTGTTTTCTTCGGCTCTCCTTGCATCTCCATCCCATCTCCATGTTATTATGCTGTTGCCACACGCTTTGTTTTGTTGGCCCAAAAGCCTGAAATTGATTTCTGCGAGAGGGTGCACTCGGTCCCATCATAATTTATGCATCCATCGGAGTCAGTCACCCGGACCCAGTCAGGCAGCCAGCCAGTCAGCCAGCCTCAAAAGCTATTAGCCAGCTTAGCCCGGGCTACCCTCGATTCCCCAGTTATCGCGGCTATGGCCCGGGGATGCCCGTAATTGCTAAAGCGAAATTTCATTACCGAAAACGAAAACCGGGCGGGGGGAAGAAGCGAGTGAGCGAGCAGACGGGTTTTTCGCGTGTGATAAATACCATAAAAGGTCGCCGCCATCGCTGACTGGGAAAATGAAATTTTCATTCCAGACTCTTGTGGCAGCCATTTTGTCGTCGCATGCACTAGAAAATGGCTGAGCGGCGGCTGTGGCAGCGCGGCATCGTTGTCGCCATTTTTGTTTATGGCCGCATTTGTCACGGCAAATTGTATTGCCAACTGGCGGAGAGCTTTAGCCATGCCCCCCCAGTCAGTCTTTTGTATATTTTTTTTACTGCCAAGAGTGAGGCATAAAAAATGGCGATGAACCGATGGTTCACCTTACGTCTACACGGCATTTTGGCATGTTAATTAAGCGGGCTGAGCTGGTCTGGCAAGTGTCATCTGGATTGCTCGTTTTGGCTCTGCCATAATTAAGTTTATGGCCAGCCGGATAAATTGTGATAGTGTTAAGTTAAGATAGCTATTTGTTAAAATGAAGAACGGTTTCGCAGGTGGTCTTTAAGGCTTAACCAATTTCAGAAAAACCATGAACAAGAAAGCAAGCATACCAGAGACTAGCAGCAAGCATTGCAAAATGGAAAACAATGGCTTACTGACACAGTTATATGGAATGCCTTTTAGCCGCAACTAGATTTCCATTTTCCATTTCCATTCTCGATTCTTTTTTGGCGAGCCAGCCAAGCGAGAGTGCATAACTTGCCAAAAAATTTAATCAGAGAAGAATGCAACCACACGCATTGCCATTCCGGCCGCGGGGAAATGGAATCATTGCTCTGCACTCGCCTGCATGGAGCCTTCGGCGATCATTCCACGCAGCTGCTGGGAAACTCATTTCGCTTCAGTGACAAGACAAGGCCATCAAAAATCCCCCAAAACGGACCTTGGCCAATTATTGTTGGCGGTTCTCTCGTTTTATTACGTAGCCGCAGCATTGGCCCATTTACGGCTCAGGACGACCCTCCAAGGAGAAGGAGGAGAAGGTGAAGGAAGGAGCCGGGTCGAATCATTTAATGGGCAGCTGGCAGCAAGAAAGGAGAGAAAAACAATTTTGTCAGCTTATAAACAGTAAAAATAAAATGCCGGGGCTAAACAAATACGAGGCGAGCGAAGGACCAAAGACATCACAATAAAGCGCCATTGAGACACGAACACATAAAGGGCACAACCAGGCCGACATGCATACAGGACACTGTGAGAAAATCAGAGAATTTAATGCTAAAATGTAGAGAAGAGCTTACTTTATATAATTATTAAAAATATGGAATTCTTAAGCAGGCAAATGTAAAGGAAGAGCTTACTCTAACTATTAAAAATATAGAATTCTTAAACAGGAAAAAGTTACTAAAATTTGAAATACTTGTATTGAATTTTAACCTTTTATATTGCCAACATTTTCCCTCTCTGTACTGTGTGTACTTTGCGGCCTTCAAGGCTGCCACTTTATTACTTTCCTTGGCGAATTATTTTCATTATGTTTTTCGCTTTCGGAGCAGATTCATGGCGCATAATGGAAACGAGATTGGCTTCGGCCGGAGGTGCCATGAAGCCAATGAAGACATGGGAATGGAAATTCGCTTGTTAACCAAGCAAATAAGGTTCCCCGGAGGGACCAACCGGAGGTCAAGCTCCCCGATCAATTTCAATGACCCACTTTTGGGCTTTCGGCTTTTGTCACCTCAATAAGGCGAGGTGAGGAGCTCCGAGTTCCGATCGAGTTGATGCAAGATATTGGTGGCATCTTCAAGTGGCAGGGCCAGGACTGCCACCGATTGTGCTTCTCCTATGCTCTGTGCATGATTGCCATGACGACTGATGAGCTTGTCTAGGGTGAAGCCATACACACCCACACGAGTCCTCTAACCTTTTTCAGAGTTCTTGGGGAAAGTCGCCTCGACAACTGCAGTCTCGCAATTGCAATCTGTATCTAGCTGCGGCATGTCCACTTGTCTGTCTCTCCATCATGTTTGCACACTTTGATGTCTGTTTGATGTGCAACAGTTGCACTTGAAGTGGCCAGTTGCTGCCTGTCATCTCTCTCGTGGCTGTGTGGGTAGCGTTCAGCGCTTCCTTTTGCGAAATATCAAGCATTCGCCATGTGGCAACCAACTCCTGGCACATCCGCTGCCGCTGCCGCCGCCGCCCGGGGGCCACTTGGCCAGAAAGAAGAACTTTTTTATACAATTTGATTTCCTTCAACTGCACGCAGCTGTTGCAAGTTTCTCGCAAAATTGAATCCAGAGAGCGGACGTCAGCAGATGAAATTAAGCGGAAGCTCGACAGTTTGTTTATAATGGGTTATATGGGGGGAGAATATTGATATCGAAATGGTTAAAGAGAGCAAAAATGATGCTGAAATGGCGCTGAGATGTCGCTGAGACTTAAATCAACCCAACAGTCTAAGTGGGCCATCCATATTTTCCTCTGACGGAGCGAACGAAGCACACACGACTTTTCCATTAAGCCGAGGCAACGCGGCGCAAGTTGAGGCGAAAAAAGTGGAGAGAGAGAACTTATGCAAAGGCAATCAGCGAAGCAACCTTGACGAGCAGGTGCAATTGCAGTAGGAATTTTGCATGACATTTGCCAGCTGGCAGGAAGTGCACTTCAAACGGAAATTGCGACACACATATTGCCAGCTTCCTTTGACTCAGTGCTCTGGCTCGGCTTTTGCTTTCTTTGCTCAGCGTATGCTAATGCGTATGCCTCTTATGCTTTAGAGATACAGGGTGACAAAAATGGCAGCTTAACTTTATAAGAAGAAGGTCTTCACTATAAAGGATGTGGAAAGGGGATAATTATCCTGTAAGATATAATAATTAAATGGTTATTAAACATTAAGAGGAAGTCATACTGCAATAGCTTCAAGAAGTAGTGGCTCTTTCCTTTCCTGTATCTTAGCCAAGGAAAACCAGGTGACAACCTCTGCCAGCACCCTGTATCTGTCTTTGTTTCCGGTTTCACTAAGAGTTTTCTGAATTACCGTAATTTATTACAGGCAAGTGGAGGTGGCCTATTCTCTTCGTCAAATGCATTCGCATTGCTAAAGTGTGTCAGAAGTTTCAACGCTTTTGGCATTGGCTTACGCAGCTCACCTGCCAACTGTTGCCCAGCACTCACCTGCTCCTCACCTGTTTAGCTGCTCACCTTTGCACCTGTCTCTGCCTCAGTCTGCCCTCTCCCTACCCGCTTTCTCTTCTGCCTGAGAGCTCATCACATTTGCCACTTAGTCAGCTCGTCAGCTTTTGTTGCCTGCATTTGCCGCTGCATACTTTCGTGGAAAATATACATTTTGGGGGGGCTGCTCTCGGTGGGTGTGGTTGCAAGGATGTGTGCAGCAACTGTAAACTGTAAAATGCTACTAATTGTTTTGCCGCCAATTACGTGCACAAGTGTGTGTGGCAGCTAGAGAGAGAGATAGAGATAGAGACGTGTGTGTGTCTGTCCCGTTTGACGTATGCGCTCTGTTTATTAAAATTTATTTTGTCGAGCACCTGCTCAGCTCAGCTCAGCCCACACCTTTCCCTCCTGCCCTGCCTCCTGTTCTACCTGGCAATTTGTGCATTTTCGCATAACATTTAACACAATTTTCCACATTTTGTGGCTTTGGCTGGCAGCAGGAATGCCAGGAAGCGAGGAAATTATTGCTTTTTGTTTCCAAATGGAAATCATGCGCCAAGCGAAAGTAAAAATATCCAAATGGCCAATAAAAAAGGGAAATCGTTATGAAATCACATAAATTGGAATGTAAAACTCGTTAATAAAATGTTAACTTAAATATTTCTGCTTGAAAATCAATCAATAAATACATGTTAATTGACAAAAATGTATATAGAAAAGCCACAGAAATAAAGGACATCAATTCCTGTGATGGAAATACCTTAAATAAATTAAGTTTTCTATTAAATTTGAAAGAGTAAATCTATTAAATCGCATTAAAAGATCCTTGAACATATTTAATATGGTTATAAGGCCGGCCGCTGACCTGGTTCCTTGGACACACCCTCACAATCCACTGAGGCGTTAAGCGAGAAGGCGTTTTTCGCCTCTCACGGCACAACGCGCATACGCACCGGTGTACGACGACGGGGTGTCCAAGGCAAACAAACATAAAAGCAAACAATAAATGAAAAAAAAAATAAGCCAGAAACTTGGCTGTTTCCCTCTTCTCTGTTTTGTTTGTGTGAAAATAAATGATTATTTAATATTTATTTTCATGTTGCTTGAGCAAGGTGAACGGACCTTGGGTGGGCTGCATCATTTTTCATGCCACTCGAAGTGAGTCTAAGTGCCTCGCTGGGACTGGCCATTAATGCCAGTTGATTGGTCAGCGGAGGACTGACTGGACCAAAAGGGACTGGGCCAAAAGGAAGAGAGCCATCGCCAGACAATCCATACTCGCACACACACATGTATTTATTATTTAGCCAGCGTTTCTGATTATTTACGCCTGATAGGACCCAGTTTTCTGGAGGGTGTAAAAATGATTGAATGTGCTGCTGCTGGCCAACTGGAATCGGAATTGGATGGGTCAGCTCAGGGCTTTGTTGTCTTGTTGCCTTAGTTTTTAGTTCCTTTCCCAGCATGTGCAAAATGGATGATGCTTTTGCTAAGGCCAACGAATTACTAGGGGCTCGAGTGATTTATTGGAAAAAACCAAAATAAAAGCTGGCCAGTTTCACACCGTTAAAAATGATATAATTATATGGTATGCAAGACATCATTATTTCCTATACTTAAATCATTTAATAAGTGGTTTTTCAAGTGTAAATTATAGAGGGAAAATATCACCCGGCAATCACACATATTTTCTAAATTTTTCTACCAAGTCTGACTATCATTTAGGCTGATTCTAACCAATTCTTTTGTAAGCCAAAGTGCGTCACCCTCATCCATCACATTCCGTAGGGAACTTTCTTTATTTCTGGAGCCAAAAAAAGAAATGCACTGAACCGAAGAGACAATCAAAACTCACATACAATCCTCCTCCTCTCTCTCTCTCTCCTTCTCTGCGAGAAAAAAAATCTAGGAAAAATCTCTCAAGCTCGGGGTCGCTTTCCACGTCAATGGGAAAGTGAAAAGGGCTGACCACTTGGCTGAAATCCGGGATGAACGCACACCGAGGGGGAAAAGGAAAAGGTGGTTGGTAGGTTTAATGAATTGGAAGGTAATAAGCAAAGCATTACGGCTATTTCTTCATCAGTCTCCACTCTTCCTCCGATTATTGATTTTTATTGAATGCGAATTTTCTTCTTTTTTTTTTTGTGCTGTCTTATTGGATTTGTGAGCCCCGTCTAGAACGGGGGAAATAGGGAAAAGGGCGGTCTGCCAAAGTTAATAAGATTTGCCTTTTTGTGTGTTTCTGCTTAGCTTCTGCCTCCTTTTTTTTTTGGGTGGGCGGAGGCCAGTGGCCACTGGCCAAGCGAATTAATTAAAGCACATAAAAAATGGTCGAGTGCGAGGAATGCAATAAAGTCAGAAGGGATTCGAGGAGGTGGCTAGCGAAGGGAATGCCACTATTGCCCCCGGGGAAAAATGGCCAGGAAAGCAGCGGAAAGCTAGAGCACGCATCATTTAAGCGCTAAATTATAGCTTACTTTTATGCGGCAGGTTATAATTCACAGTACGTGCGAAATGCAGTTGCAGCGATGGCAATGGGTGGTGCCACTGTGGAAAATTATCATTTTAATTGCGCATTTCCCCCAAAAACGCCCCGCAAAAAAAACAGGGCAAAAAAAAGAAGCGGCAAAGTCAAAGCGCAAGTAAATAAATTATGCTGCAGACTTCTGTGGCAACAACAACAACGACGAGGCAAACAACATTTTATTGCATGGCTCTTCGTTTTATTTGCATTAATTTGCTACTGCCACACGGCTACTGCAGCGGAAAGGCAAATAACGAAAAACACTAACAAAAAAAAAAAACAAAACGGCGCTCTGTGCAAGTTAAAAATTATATAGGAAATACCGCCCCCCTCCAGTAAATGTGCACAAATTAAAAAGCCAACGCCGCGAAATGAAAACATGATAAAGTCGGGAGCAGCGCATCCCCAAACAAAGTTGCCATCGAAATTTGGTCACGTGCCACCTCCGCGCTCCCGGCCCCAAAGCGCCGCCGCTGTGTGGAGTTATTTACGTGCCGCGCACATTTTTTGGCGCTTAATTCAGGCTCCGCGGGGAGTGGGCAGCGGACCAAAAGTGAACAAACAAACTGGCAAAAAAAAAAAAAGGACCAAGCTTCTTGCTCTCATAGCTGGCATTTTGACTGCTGCTGCCGAGCTGCCCCCGTTGTCTGATCTCTCGCCTCTCCTTGCCACATGGCTTGGCTCTTGTTTGTTGTCTCAGCATTTGTTTGTTCGGGCAAAGCGAAACTGCAGCATACTTCCAGAGGGAGGGGGGCCGACTGGCAACTCGGTGGCGAGTCGGTGGCGCAACGCGGCGTATACTTAATTTGCGGTTGGCGATGGTCACAGCACGTAGCCGCTAAGTACGCTACGCCTAATGACCAGCAGCAGGAGCAGCAGCAGCAGGAGCAGCAGCAGCAGGAGCAGCAGCAGTAGCAGCAGCAGGAGGAACAGAGAATGGCTCCAGGCGATCCCATCTCCGATGGGTCCAATTCAGAATACTCTATCACTTGGGGAAGTCTTTTCTCTATATATCCGAAGCTTTGTGGCTTTAAAAGGAGTATTTCTCAAAGTTATTTCTTTAAGTATGGCCTAAAAAGTATTTAATTTTATTCTTTTCCATTTTAAGAGTTCATTCTAAAGGGCATTTAAAAGTTTATAAAGAAGAAAAAGGTTTCTAATGCACTTTCTAACCTATTTCTGCTTTAATTTTCTAAAGTTTCCTTAGACCCTATCAACGTATACTTAATATTAAAGAGAATTAAAGTATATTACTTCACAATTAAGTGACTTGTGGCATTTCTTTTCAAAAGAGCATATACCCTTTGGACATTCAGTAGGTCCCCAATTTTTCGGACAAACCCGATAACAAAACACAACTACCCCTCTGCCAACGGGCTGAGAGCGGACAAAGTGTCGACCTTTTTGGCAGAGTCGCCCGGCAACATAAATAATACCAAAAGAAGTCGTGATGGCTGAGAAATAGGAGCAAACGGCAAAGGCCGCTAGAAAGCGGGCCTTTTTATTCTCTGTTTCTTTCTGTCTTTTTTTTTATAGATGCTAAATGACCCGGGCAACGAGTTTCTTCTTGCATTTAATATATATATACGGTAGCCTTCGTAATGTTTTATCTAATTTTTTCGTAACGCCGCGCGTGCTGAAGTGAGAAATATGGCCGGAGAACGTGGTCAGGCTGAGCGGTGTACACTGAGTCCGGGTCCTGAGGCAGCTATCAATTTCTATTAGGCCCGAAGCTGAAGCTCCTGTGATGTCACTTTAAAAACTGCAGCCGGGGTCCAAATTGAAAGCAACTGCCGGGGCAAAATAAAGGGGGGACAAGCTGGCTGGCTGGCAAACTGGCAAAAACTGGCAACAAAAATGCCGTTGCCGAGAAGCAACGGCAGCAAAAATTGCTCTTAATTGGCGGCAGCCATTAAATGCAATTTATCAAACAGACGACAGAGACAACAGCCACACACAAAGCACACACCCAGTGTATATGTGCCAGAAAGAGAGTGAAGTGGAGCAGAGCGACAACAGTTGACAATTAATTTGACACAATTGCAAAGCAGAGAGACAACGAAGGTAGTGCGAGCAGGTGTGGCCACGGCAACGCACCTGGCCTGGCCAAAAGGGAACCCAATTGCACCTGGCCTGCTCTGCCGCTCCCCTCTCTCCTATAGTTGACACTGTGTAAATGTCGGTGTGTGTGTAGTGAAGCAACATGCGGCCTGTGCAATGAGGTGGCACTTCCAAGGAATGCGGTTACTCCAAGGGGAAGGAAACTACATACATGTATGTATGGCCCAAGTATTAGCCACGAACATTAGGGCGAGTGGCCTCGGAAGGTCACAGGCGACCTGCCTCTTGAATAATCATAAAAAAAAACAATGCAGCACGCAGTCCACTTAGCCAAAAAGAGTCACGTAGCTAGGAGCAAATAATTCCCAGAAATATATCATGAAACGTGGCCTAAAGTAAACCCCCAATCAAGATGTTTCTAAGAATTTAAAGGCACATTCTTCGAACCTACTGAATTTATGTGATTATCCAGGCTAAGCTAGAGCAAGGATATGCTAGGAATATGAATGAAAATTAGTTGGGGATACTAATTAGTTCATAACGTCAGCAAATTTATATCCCTGCACCCCATCAAATCCACTGAAGCTGGCAAGATGTGGTAAAATGTCAATTAATTCTCCACAACCTTCGCATGAAATAACTCGGGCATATAGCAAATCTCACAATAATTTTACGACAGAGAGAGAGAGTGAGTTCAGGAGCGATTAAAAGCCTTTTAGTTGCCAATGGCAGTAATGAGGGGGTGTTGCTCTCACTATTCCACCTTCATCTCCTTCATCTCCATCTCCTCCTGCTACTGCTACTGCCTTTGCTTCTGCTGTTTGCTGGCTTGCCACAAAAGCCGCCACCGCACACCAGGCAAAGTGCAGTCGCAGCCACGCCCCCACATCCACGCTGCACGCCCCAAGTTCGGCACCCCCCAAGCTCAGCGCTTGCATTAAGTGGCGGTTGGCAAAGTTGTCGACGTTGTGGAACTTAAACACAATGCACAAGGCAAGCTCCTGCATACATGCAGCTTTCGGCCCAGGTGCAACCTGCACCCACAACCATCTCACATATCCTGCGGAGCTGCTGGAGAGCGGGGCATACCATAAGCTGCTCAGGACTGCCGCTGCTGAAGGCGGGACGAAGGAGTAGCGGCTGGCCATGGAGACGGGGATTGCCAGCTGTTCTTATGCCTTAAGGACATTAACCTAATCAACGCTCAGTGCAGGGCTCGCACTCACACGCACACGCACACTCTGCAGAATGTGTTGCATAACGAGGGGGCGCTATGTTGACACTGCAGCAGGGTAACGGGGAAATGGGAAATGGGAAATGGGAAAAGGGGGAGAGAGGGAAGCCAGGGCACAGGGGGGGTGACAATGCAACCGAACCAAGTCGAGTTAAGTTGAGCCGAGGGTATTGACTGCCTTTGCGAGTTATTGTTTAATGTTTGGTCCGTGATTCAGCACGAGTTTCTCAGCCAGATGGGTGGAGAGCTCGAACAGAGAAAGAAAACAGTTTAAAACGAATACTGTTATTTATAGATATAGGGTTCCTTAAGCTCGGTACTGTTATTTATAGATATAGGGTTTATAAAGCTCGGTACTTGATACATTTAAGTGTTGGTCCTTCGAACCGGAGGGAGTAGAAATTGTGAGCTCTGAAGGCAGGGAAACTCTAAAAAATATATAATATAAGATTCCTTAAGCTCGGTGCATGATTATGTGTTAATCTTTATATTATTTCTTATAAAAATTCAACAGATATAAAGGTCTTATACCTTCCTATATTTAAGTGTTTGATCCTTCGAGCCGGATGGAGTAGAAATTGTGGGATCTGAATGAAAGGAAGCTCTCAAATAAAAATAAGGTTCCTTAAGTTTTTATTTTGTACTTTTTTCTTTAAGTTTATTTGTAAATTTTGAAATTATTTCTTGAAAAAACTCAACAAATGTGAACTTTATATAATTTAATCTGTTTAAAAGTTGGTCCTTCGAGCCGGATGGACAAGTAATTGTGGGCTCTGCAGGGAAGGAAGCTCTAACAAAGATATAAGGTTCCTTAAGCTCAAGGCTTGAATATTTTTAAATCTTGAAATTATTTTTTTACAAAAACTCCACAGATGTAAATGTCTTATAATTAATTTAACTTGAAATGTTGTTCCTTCGAGCCGGATGGTCTACAAACTGTTATTTCTTCAGGCAAGGAAGCTCTTAAAATGAAGAATATATAATAATCTTATTTATTCTCCTATGAAAACTTAGTTTGCAATAACTACTTAGCTTGTTACTCACAATAGACAACCAAATCAAAGTGCAGACTTATTTCTTTTCAATAAAATATAGTATTTATTTCCTTTATTATAATTCCAATAAACTTTATTCCCTGTGCACGAGTCCGGGCAAAGGCAAACACTTGGATTTGCAAATAGGCAGATGAAACAAGAGCAGGAGTTAATTAGAAAAGGACTAAGCTAAGGACAATGCAGCCCTGCTTGTACGGTACAACTTATGATTGCATAAAGTAGACCACTCCTTCCGCTTGAATCCCTTTAGCATTCCGATTCCCATTTGAATGAAATAATATTATTAAAGACAACACAAACAGGCCGAGTCGAGTGCATTAAATTAATGTTAAATTAATGCAATACAAAATACAAAATGAAAAAAAAGCGGTACTGACACAAAATGAAACTCAACTCGATGTCATTTGCATGTTCGCCTGGACAAACGCGAAAAAATGTGTGGAAAAAAATCGATGAAATTTTTGCCAGTTAAATGTGACAGTCGCCAGACCCCCAAACCCCACACCCCCGTAATCGGGGGCTGACATATAGGGGACATGTGCATATAGACGCATGTACGAGCATGTAATTATGTCAGAGCTTGATTGTCCGATCCGCCCTTAGGCGGCCATCATTTTGTCAGTCCATAAAAAGGACACGAGGTTTTTTTTTTTATTTTGTTGCATATTGATAAGCTCGTCCTGTCGCCCCGCTGCACCGAATGCCATAATTGTCATCTGTGTAAGCGCCAGAGTGTTCGATTGCCGGGGATATTTGCAATAATTGCGTAAAACAGCCTGATTTATGTGTTGGCTGAATATAAACCAATATTATTCCGCAAAATGTTCGAAAAACAATGCAATTAAGCGGATGACAGCGCCTCAAGCAGGGCCAATCAATTTATGCGGCTACTAAAGGGGTTTGGGAATAGGTATTTCTAATGCTAATAAATATTGGAAATACATATATATTTGAGTAAGGGAAGTAAATATGTATTAACTGTGTTTTTATATATTATAATTACTACTGGTTATTGTTAAAACATTTACAAAAGTACGTACAAGCAGGCTATGTCGAAACTGCACTAAGAAATCAATTTCCTAACCTTTAAACTATTATATTTCTGTTCCTTATAATTGGTCTTTCGAGCCGGATGGAGCAGAAATTGTTAGTAAGAAAAAATATGTTGTAGGGAAAGTAATTAAAGTAATTAAAGGTTTCATAATCATTTATAAAGGTGTCTAAAGTGTGCTATACTCTTACACAATATATATTTAAGGTTTTATAGAGTTTATGTTATTATTAGACAACCGATCAACCCTGATCAATTGCCCCTCCCCAATTAACAGAACTCACCTTTTAATTGCAACTTTAATGTACTGCAGGAAGTCCTTGGGGTTGGCTAATGAGGGGAGTGTGGAAAACACGTTTGATTTTTGTCAAGAAGCAGCGTTTTATCAACTGTCAAAAAGCCCCACTCCCAAGGCCCCCCGGCTCCCCCAACCAGAAATTTATGCGGAGCAGCGTATGCCACAGAAGAGCTTGAAGCTCGAGGAGCATGCTCGAGTGTTTGCCAGAGTGTGAGTGCAGGAGGAGAGGGTGTGTGTGCGAGTGTGAGTGTGTGTGTGTGGCAGCTTCATTAAATTTGCACGAGAATGTAGTGGAGGCGTGGCAACGAAGACTGTGCAATTTCCGACGCAATCTTCATTTACAACTTAAGTTACAGCACAAACAACAAGCTAGAGCCTGCACATGCAAACAAACACCGAGGACATGTACGCACACTAGCAAAAAGTGTAGCCGACTTTTAAGCTGTTGTGAAAACATTTTAGCGCATCTCATAGGAGAGTGTGTGTGTGTTAAAGGAAGTTACGACTGCTCCATAACTAACCCCGTAGCACCTCCCTTAGTTATGCCTATGCCGAGCCGAGCTGAGGCTGAGCCTCGCCCGAATAACAGGATATGCCAGGCAGAAATTTATTAGGCGCATTGCATACTTTTGTGCGTTCACTTGAAAAATGACAACTTTAATTTAGCTGCAAACACAAAGCCAGCAGACAGACAGACAGACAGACAGGCAGCCACCGGCAAGTGGCAGTGGGGGTACAGAGAAAGATGAGTAACGCCCCGAAAACGAGAAAAGGGCTGGAAGACAATAGCGCCCAGGCCAGACAATGAGAAAGGGGTGTATACTAGGGGGAATGGAGAAAGGAGAATGGAGAGGTGGGTTCAAGGAGAAAGGAGAAAGCTGAATAAAGAGGTGGGTTCAAGGGGAAAGGAGAACGGAGAACGGAGAAGGATGAAGGCTAAAGCCCTGGGGTCTAAGGAGTGCGAAGAAAGGGCCGAGAGACTATTCCCGGCTCTGGATCTGCTTTTGTCAGCTAACCACAGACATTGGTTCGGGATTCCTGCACTGAAAACAATTGTAATCAAAGCTAAGAAAGGTAAAAGAGCTACAGATATCATTAGGGTTCTTAAAACACCTTAAAGAAAGGTCGTAGGAGTGTTAAAAATGTGACTAGGGTTCTTAAAACACCTTAAAGAAAGGTCCAAAATTAAGTTATAAAACTTCACATCCTTAAATAAGCAAATATTAAGGGAGTTTGTTAGCTAAAAACTTTCCTGGCCTACTTTTAGGCATTTTTCTAAGCGTTTTGAAAACTCTAAAGATTTTATGAGCCCCCCTTGTTATAACAGAAACTTAATAAACACATTTTTTTCGGGTTTTTCCTTCTTAAAAAAATGTTTCATTTTCATTTATTTCCTCACATATTTGTGGAAACCATTCCTGGTAGACTTTCTCCCTGTGGAGGCTGCCTTGCTGCCGGCTACAGTTGACTTTCGGATCATGGAAAACCCGGGTATGGGCAGCCTGTAGTTGTCTTTTCAGATAGGGGGGAGATTTCCCCGCCCACCCAGCAGCTCCCTACTCGCACTGCTTCTCCGCTCGTCTCAGATGAATATTAATTACCATTTGAAAGCTTGTCATACACTTGTGTAAATTTATCAACAACAACAGGAGTGCCAGCAGGAAAACAACAACAGTGCCAAGGGAGGGAACCAAGGAAAGGGGTTGGGCGAGGGACTTGGAAAAGCTGAATCTGAAGCAGACAATAAGCAGAGAGAGAGTTGTCAAAGAGGAGCCCCCAGAGTCTAGGCATGAAAATAGCTTTGAATGTGCAGCAGATTAGGCCGGGATTTGCATGCATAGGGAAAACATGTCGAGAGAAAAGGGCACCACTGCACCTTCACCGTTCGACTGCCTCTTTGGCTTTTCAATCGATGCCGCTTTGGGGCGCCCCCCCAACGAAATTTCGTAAATAAATGCATGAGTCCGAAGTCCTGGGGCATGCCACACAAGGCAATGTAATTGATACTCCCGGCAACCCTTGCTTGTCCCTGCTTCATTTTTCTCATCCTGCCTGAAGAACTGTGGCAACTGTTGCAAAGTGCAAATAAGTATGCCAGAGATCAAACAGAGTGTTTGCAGGATATATTGTTAATATGAATATTTATCGTTTGGCATTTGTCTTTCCCTCAGCAAGGTAATCCTTATGATTTTCCTTCAGTATAGAAGCCAAATTTGGTGTAAACAGGGGGGACTTACCTATAAAGACTTTACTGACTAATTTTAGACAGAATTTTAAGTGAATTTCAAGGCTTTCCTTTCCATCTCCTCAAACTAATCCATTTTCTGTAATTTACAATTACAGGTACCACCTACACACAGCCGCAAAACATCAACGCCAAGTCAGTGCAAAGGACGAAGCCCGCCGAGCGCCGAGAAGCCATCACCAGCAGCAGCAGGAGCAGCAGCCGGAGCTGGCTAAGCATATCAGCCGAGTCCGTGGCAGACGAGGCAGTTGACCGCCGCGGCAGTGTTAAGCCGGGAAAATGCGCCAAGAATTGCCAGACCAAGGCCAAGGCCAAGTGGGCCAAGTGGCGCGGCCAATTGAAGCCCCATCATCAGGCCCATCGGGCGGCACAGCACAAGGAGGCCAAGCGAAGGCAACGCCGCGAAACCGAAGAGGAGGAACTGGACACCATCTATACACCGTCGTCCAGCGCCAGTTCGAGCTCCAGCTCGACGAGCACCTCCACAGTTGTGGCCACCACTGTGCCGGCCACCAGCTCAAGTTCCCTGGTTACCAGAAGGAGTTCTTACTTTAATGAAACCAAGGTGAAGCGACCGCGTTCAACGCTCCACTTGGCACCCGAGGACCTGCAGCCAAAGGCCAAGGAGCCGGTCATTATCATTGACGATGTGGAGGAGTTTGACAGTGGAACCAGCACTCGAGATCTGTTTGCGCGGAAGAGTCGCGAAGAGACGGAGGATGATGAGGATGAGGGGCCGCTGGAACCGCGAGTGCTGCCCCTACGACCAGTGCCACCGAATCCGTACGAGGCCGAGGAAATGTCCGTGGTGTATGCCGAGCAGCATTCCGAGATCAAGCTGATGTGCGAGGTGGATCTGGATATAGCCACCAGCATGTGGTACAAGAACGGCCAGGTGAGTTTGTTCCGAGCCAGCGAGAAGAGAGAGCCCTCTTGAGCTGTCAGGATCTGCCAACTTGTGCTGACTTTAATTGCATTCTTAGCCTTTTGCATTGCCTTTTCTATTTTCCATTTTCCCCCCATTTCTCCTTCTCTTCCTCCTCTTTATCTCTATCTTTATTCTTTGTCTGTCTGTCTGACTGCTCCTGGCTTTATTTTTATGCCGGCCGAGACGTCTCGAGTGGCAGGCAGGGCTTTGGCTCCGGGTCCGGAGTCCGGGGTCTGTGTCTCGTTGTCTGGTCCTTTGTCGCTTAACTGCCGCATTATGCAAATAGGATAATCGTTATTATTTGATAGTTTCTGATGTCAAAAGTGCTGGCAGAGCTCATCTTTCGAGGGTCGCATCGCATCGCGCGCTTTTTCCACGATTGCCTCATTATGCAGCAAGCAGCAACGAGGGCTTCTAATTACAACTTTTTGCCATGCCAGAACGCCCACAAGTATGCTGATGGAAATTTGTTGGCAACAAATTGTTAGTAAAACAGAAAAACAGCAGCCAGCAGCTAACATGAGCTGCCACTTTGCCCCCGCCAGCCAAAGACCGAAAGTTATTGAGTTGTAATTGCGAAAGCAAACGGCTGTAAGCCCACTTTCCTGCTACAAAAAAAAAACCTCTCGGCGTAATGCAATTATAACAGTTTGCGGAGTTGCACCGAGTTGCAAGAATGTTTTGCCCACACTTTGTGCGAAAAAAAAGAGGAGAGAGAGATAGTTCCTAACCCAATCCAAACCCAAAATGCCAGCCACACACTTTATGAACCTTCAATTTGGCTTTCGAAACCCCATCGGCCTCCGGTTGTGTGCGTGTGCGGGGCAAGGGGGCGGCTGGTTGGCCATAACCAAGGTACACTCTCCACTCCAGCTCAGGTGTAAATACAACAAGCTGCCAGGCCAAGTTGTTGATGGGCAAATAATAGTTGCAGCCACCTACCAGCTACCAGCTACCAGCACCAGCAGCAGCAATGCCACTTTGTGTACGTGCCACAGCTGTATTTGTTGTTGCCGGCTCTTGTCTGTTTGTTGCCGTTGCACTTGCAACTAGGCAACATGCTACCGGCAGGCAAAAAAAAAAAAAAAAATGTGTTGCACTCTTGCCACCAACAATTGTTGGGGCCGGAAGCTGCGATTGTTTGCCTACTTGTTGTTATTTTGCATTTCGAATTCCGCATTAGATTACGTTTTGAAGCCACTAAATTGCCTGTCAGCGCATCTTGAAACCGGAATTGCCGGCATGTCATTCAGGGGATTCACATTCGTATCGAAAGTGCAAATGTGGCGCCACACAATGTCTGGTCCTGTGAGGACTCAGGGATCGCTAGAGCATTATTGCCTTATGTATCTAGAGAAGGGGTTATATTCTTTTTCTTTATTATTCTTTTACAAACATATTTCTGGCTGCATTTACGTTGCATTAACCTGGATGTTTATACCAATGAATACAATAATACAAAATAATTTAGAGGTTTCACAAAATTAACAAGATTAACATTTGGTGTGTGTCTGGGCGGAGGGTGTGTGTTGTGTGTTAAGGCTAATTGGGGCTGGAATTTGATATAACTATGGGAATTTTAGGTTATAGAGCTGCAAAGTGATAGAAAGTATAATGATAGTGCGGTATATTTTTTCGAAGGTAGCTAAAAAAAACGGCGAATAATTATTCGTTACAATATCGATGTTTTTCGACTGAAACTAATATCGGTTTTTTGAAATTCATTCTTTTTTTTAATTTGTTGAAGTTTATAGATAGTTTATGGAGTTACAATGTTAGTTCCACATTCCCTGGAAAAGAAAAAAGAAAGAAAGTATACTATCAATGTTTTCTAACGAAATTAATATGGATTCTTAAATTCCATTGATAAATGCATTCTTTTCTATTTAATTTATATACGTTTATGTATAGTTTATGGATCTACAATGTTAGTTCCACATTCCACGAAAAAGAAAAAACAAAGAAAGATGTTTATCGATGTTTCTCTATCGAAATTAGTAACGCTTCTTTAATTGTATCGATAAATGTCCTGGTTTAGTTTCATTTAATTACCTTTGGAAAATATAAAAAAATGGCTCTTAATTTAAATCAGTTTATTAGTTTAATCGAAAAATATGTTCCTTGAGACTAGCTTAAAATTTAATCATCGATGTTATCGATATTTTCGATTGATAATTTACCGAACCCTCAATGTAGAAAACATCCCTGTTATTTTGTATCTGCAATCTTGCCAAGCACACTTCCCCCAAAAAAAAAACATAAAAACCTTGGACAGCTACAGACCGCCAAGGTTGGGCATCCCTGATCCTGAAGCATATCACCCGTCTCGTCGCCCCCTCCCCCTTGTATCTTGTCTAGCAATTTGTTGGCTTTATAGAGCCATATTTTTCGCCGGGCGACAATTGCCAGACATAAACCTTAACCCGGCAACAGAGTCAGCTGAAATAGGAGTTTTACGGCTGCAGCCGCGCCTTGTTGCACACTTTGTGGCGCTGCAAAAGTTATTTATGGCCCCCGGTCTCAGGTTTAAGGTCAACAAACCCGCGCTCTTCCCGGCTGCTGGGAGATAACATAAATTTTATCCAGCGACGCCCGATAAGCCTCCATTAGTCAATTAAGGGGCGAACTTAAGGCGCGTCCATTAATAGACAAGTTGCAGTCGAGGGAAGGCCTTAATGCAGCAACTGCAACTGGGAGCGTAAATCACATCAAGCTGGCAAATTAATCAGTCAGCCTCCGAGAGAGAGAGATCCCAAATGAAAATGAGCAACAATGCGGTGGCACTTAGTGGGTGGGGGTGGTGGAAAAGCGTTCCGGGAAAGCGGGGCTTAAGTTGCTAACACGCCGCCTGCCTTGTACCTTTGACAACTTTATTGAGTTACTTACAATGTCGACGCTGGCCTGGCTCCTTCTGCCACTGAGTGCTGCAAATAAAATCAACGCCACTGCAGCTGCAACGCATCCATCGCAACTCGGATCTCTGGCATTTCCCAGCGGTGCAATTGTATTAGTTGTGTTAAAACAAAAGCCAGCCATGTGTAAGAGCCAAATGGGGATGAGGATGAGATGGGCAGTAGGATCCTGGAGGATGGGTAGATAGGAGCAACAGTAACGAGCAGGCTGCGGCAATTACAACAATGATGCGGCAACAATGTGTGCGGGCGAGTGTGTGGGAAGTCAGGGAAGCAGAGCGACATGTAGATGCTCTTTCTATTTGGAAAATATTACCAGAAATATTGCCATGAAAACAGGTCTAAAAAGAGCTAATTCTAAGCTGCAACATACTGTAGAACAACTTACAGAAGAAACCAAATAGTAGAAACAACCTAAATGCTAAAAGAAACAAGAGAAGCCCTGCAGCAACGTGCAACACTCAATGGCCACACATGTGGACTCTCTGACAACCTGTAAGCGCAGCAGGACTTTAAGTTCCCTGGTCTGCAGGAAAATATATATATATATATATATATAGTATACATATATCTTGTGATTATCCCCAGTTGCGTTATACCCTTCTTGGCAATTGTATTCGAGGCTGCGCCCATTGACTTGCCAGCTTGCCACACTCGCTGTCCCACTGGAACTCCTGCTCCTGTTACAGCTCCAGCTACTCCTGCCCCAGCTCGATGGCATTGCAACTGCGGCAATGACATGCGACAAGTGTTGCACTGACAGCTTGCAACATGAGCGACTTTTGTTGTACTTTCTAGAGCGTTGCACAATGCATTAGAGTCCCCGAGCTGGGAACAACGGCTAAAAGGAGTTCATCCCAGCTCGGCCTGGGCCGGGACCGGGGTCCTTGCCTCGTGTGTCTGCCAAGTGTGAGTGCCAAGGAATTTATTGTTGAAAATTATCAAGAGGCTAATATATTTGCCGAAAGCAATTTCAAGTTAGCATCGCCGGGAGTCGTCGTCGCGGGGAATTCTAGGGCGCGACAGTCAGTGAGCAATGTTGGCTGACAAGATTTTTGCAATTCCAAGCAAGTGATAGATATAAGTAGCCATTTCTCCGGCGATGGGGAGGGAGAGTGCTCCTCGGAGGGGAGTTCCACTGCCACTTGAAGGAAATAAGCGTCTGTTTGGAATGGTTGGAGCTGAAGGAATGCCCTTTTTTTTTATTCGGGGAAGAGGCATGAAGCTAATTGTCAGCGAACGTCAATGGAGAATGCAGCCCGGCAAGGGCATTTATTATATTAGCTTTTGCTCTTCACATCCAACATTTCTAGTGACTTTAATAGGGATTTATATTCTGTACAAGGTCTTTGTTAAAAATGAAATAAAGAAGGGCTGTGCACTCCAAAATGTAACCTCATAGTATAAAAAATATATATAATATTCATTTGCATTATTATGCACGCATTCAAATCGCTGGAAATGGACAACACAAACACAATGCTGTTGGGCCGAAAAATTAAATGTAAATCGCCCCGGTTTTTCCGGCCAAAAAAACAATGCAATTAGAAAATTACGAACAAAACCACCTTTTGCAGGCCGACCGATAACGTGGCCGCAAATTATGCAAAGTTATGCGTGCACGCCTTCAAAAATATTCAGCAAATTTATGCTGCGAATCGCGGCAGCTGACAAACACAACGTGGCCAAAAACAAAAGGCGTTCGAATTCATAATTACCTCACCCCCGGTCAGCCCTCGGATAAATCGAAGGGTATCGCCAACTGGCCAACAATGGCAACGCGTTGCGAAACAATCGAGCGTGTAATCCGGCGAACGCTCGTCGCTGTAAACAAGGATTTGCCACGCTCATTTAACGCTTTTGTCCGGCGGCCATGTTGCCAAAACCAGGAAAAATCCCAACAACTCTCACACTCTCTCAGCTTTGGCCCGGACCAGGTGCCAAAGGCCTGGCTATGAGCTCGAACTGCAGTGGATGTGGGGATGTATGGATGTGGATGCCAAAAAGCCTCGGATCGCCATCGACCTCATAAATTTCCAGCTGAATGCCCCGCTGCACCAGCCACACAAAATCCAGTTTCCACTTTGCCAGTTTTTGACCAGTTTTGCCCAGTTGCCAGTCAAATGCGTCGCTTGGTTAATAAATTTTCAGCAAATGGCCGATGCGGCGACTGCGGCAAACTTCGCGCCGGAAGTCGCCTCACGCACGCACACAGTCAGCAAGAGAGAGGGAGAGGGAGGGGGTTTTATATGGATTGAAATTCATATACGCATAAATATTTGCAGTGCATTTGAAAAATATATAAACGAAACGAATCGAAAAGAATCGTTAGCCCTGCTGCTAGAAAACAGGGAACGCACAAACGGAACCGGAAGTGCAGCATACAAATATTCTATTTTTTGTTGTGTGCTCCATGGAGTAGTGTCTATTTTCCCGGCTTTTTGTATTTTTTTTTTTGTATTTCTCTATCAATATAGCTTTAGTTTCAGGAAAAGAACTTCGGTAAAAGGCATAATAGCTACAATAATAGATGTATTTTTGATTTTATTTATAAAGAGGCTCAGCTGTTGTAAGAAATAAATAATATAATATGTAAGGAATGATCTAGAATTAATTTAAAGACGCTGCTAGAAACAGGGAACGCACAAAAGGAACCGGAAGTGCAGCATACAAATATTCTGTTTACCATTTTTTGTTATGGAGAAGTCTCTATTTTACCATTTTTTGTTGTGGAGAAGTCTCTATTTTCCCGGCTTTTTGTATTTTTTTGTATTTCTGTATCTATAAAGCTTTAGTTTGGGCCTTGTTTTTATGAAAAGAACTTCGTGAAAAGGGTTAATCCCCATATTAATGGATGTAACTTGGGTTTAATATGAAAAGAAACTTATCTGGCATAAGAAATAAATAATATATATACGAGTATATATAATATAATATAATATTAATGTAGCAAGTAAATGAGAAAGAAATAAATAATATAAAATGCAGGGAATTACCTACAATTAACTGAAATGTAAATGTAAAAAAACGGTTAGACAATTCAGTAATAATTACTGAACTTACTGAACTTTCTGAATTACTAATAGTTAATAAGTAATTAAAGAAAGATGCCCCACCAAATGTTAAGGGTATTTCTCCGGCTGCATCTCTCTCTTTTATCCATTCCGCCTTAATCCGAGCCCAAAAGTTAATCTCTCTCTTCTCTCTGCCTGCAAATGCAATTAAAATTCTGTTTCATTTATGGCCACCACTCCCCCCCGCTCTCTCCCTCTCTTCCTCTCTCTTTTTAGCCAGACATTTAATTGGCACTTAAACGCATTAAGCGTGCGAAACATTTCCACAAAAATATATGTATGCTTCTGTTGCATTCTTCATAATTTTTTATTTTTTTGCTCGACGGCCGAGGCATTTGAATGCGCACATAAATTTCCGTTTGCATTAAGCCACCCGCTCGGACTGGCCAACAACTACATATATTGGTAACAGTTTTAAGCCGTTGCCAGTCCATTGTTGCCACATTACCAGTGGATAACACGGGTGTGTGTGTGTGTGTCCTCATTTAATTGTCATTATTGCGTGTGTTTGATGCGAAATGTAATAAAATGCGAAAGCGTAGCCGAAGCCCAAGTGTAAATAAATGGATATGAAAACATTAAATGCAATTGTTTCGCTTGGGAGGCGACGTAGGCGACGGGAATAACGCATTTAACGCGGGAATTTATGGGCATTTAATGCCGCTGCATTAAAAGTTTCAAAAGGCGCTTTGCATAATTCCGGCAGTGGCATTAGTTTTAATGCCGCATCCTTACTATCCTTACTAACCTTAACGTTCTGTCTCTCTCGTTCTCCTGCTGCTTCCAGGTGGTGCATGCCATGGACCGCACCTCGCGCGTCACCGACTATCGCTTCATCAAGGAGGCCAACGGTGCACTCACCATCACCAATGTGATGCTCGAGGACGATGGGAAGTGGCAGTGCGAGGCGGAGAATACGCGACGCTACACGGAAAACGCCCGACCCGTCAAGCTGGTCGTCCTCGGTGAGTGTATCCATTTTCATAGTAAACGAGCCGCGAGAAGGAAGGAGTGACTCTCCTCCTCAGGAGCCACGAGGCTAAGGAGTGACTCTCCTCCTCAGGAGCCACTAAAAGGAGAAGCGCCTCTCCTCCTCGCGAGCCACGAGAAGGAAGGAGCGACTCTCCTCCTCAGGAGCCACGAGAAGGAAGGAGCCCATCTCCTCCTCGCGAGCCACGAGAAGAAGGAGCGCCTCTCCTCCTCAGGAGCCCCTAAAAGGAGAAGCGCCTCTCCTCCTCGCGAGCCACGAGAAGAAGAAGGAGCGCCTGTCCTTCTCCCCTGTTGTTGGCCAGGATCAGGCGCGACGCGCCGCGCCTGTCACGACTTGGCCAACAGCTTAGACAAATATTAAAAAGGTCGTTTCATCTGCCAAATTAGCCGGGGACCGGGCCAATTGCGGAATGTGGCTCCTGGCGAAATGCTCGCTTTTATGACTTTGGCCATTATCACTGAGAAAAAAAAGCGAATAAAATAAAATAAGTTTCTGAAATTAAGATAAGAGCTAGGTGCTTGAAATGAAAAACAAAGCCATTTAAACTTTTAAATTAAAAGGCATTAGAGTAGCTTAAAGGTAAAGTCAAAGAGTCCAGGACTTTATCAGCTTTAAAATGTTTTTAAAATAAGGAAATTTTGGCTTTGTTTTATATAAAATGTATTTAATATTTAGCGAAAGATAATACTAAGTCAAAATAAAGAAAAAACCGAATTAAAAACAAAGCGATTTAAGCTTAAATGAAAAAATGTTGGCGTATAATTAAGGTAATGTTGAATAGTAAAAACTTTGACAGCTTTAAAATATTAAAAAAAAAATATATGGTTTAGGCATTTCTTGCATAAAATATTTATAATATTAACCCAAAGATAATACGATCTTAAAATAAAGAAAAGAATGAGCTAGCGAAATGTAAAACAACGCGAATTCGACTTTAAATAAAAAGATATAAGTCTTATAATTAGGTAATGTGGATTTAGGATGTAGGATTTAGGGTAATGTGGCATAGTAGAGACTTTGCCAGCTTTAAAATATTTAAAAAATATAAAATACACACTTTTTCTTATTTAAGATTTCTTTAATATTTAGCCAAAGATAATAAGTTCCTTAAATAAAAATAAGAACGAGCTTTTCAAAGGAAATACAAGAGATTTTAACCTTTAAATTAAAAGACACAAGAGTAGCTCAAAGACAATTTCTTACAGTATATTAAATCGGCATTTAAATATTTTAAAATATAAAGAAATTAGGGCTTTATTTTGTCTAAAATGTATATAATATTTAGCCAAAGATACGTTTCTCATAAAAAATATAAGATAAAGCCCGCGAAATGAAATACAAAGTGAATTAAACTTTAAAATTAAAAAGACATTACCTTAGCTTCTAGTCAAAGTCTTTTAGTCAATTTAATCAGCTTTAAAATATTTAAAAAACACAAAAACAAAACACATTTTTATATAGAAAAAAATCATTAATTTCCTTTAGTTTTTTGCCAAGTTAATCTATATTTTTCCCTTCCCCAGATCGTCCCAAGCCGCCGTACTTGCTGATTGACTCGAGGCGCCTGGACGCCAGCAATCTCTTCGTGCCCGTCAAGGAGAACTCCGAGCTGAATCTGGCCTGCGTTAGCGAGGGCGGCAATCCACGGCCCACGCTCACCTGGGAGGTGCTGCTCAGTCCCGGTGTGGATCGGCATGCCCAGAAGGTGTCCGCCGAGGTGCTGGAACTGGAGGAGATCAAGGGCGAAAAGGTGAGCTACCTGGGCTAGCTGGGCTATAATCCATTGAGTCCGCTGAGTGACAAGTGGCGAGCTCGGCAAATGGAATTGGGCGTGCGAATCGGCGTACGAATGGTGTCGGGGCGGGGGGTGCAACCGCAGTCGGCCGGGGCAAACACATTAGGTGCGGCTGCTCCTGCTTCTCCGGCTCAAACAACGAATCTTCCGGACTGCTGACTTGGCGGCCAAGTGGGGGTAGAGGCCGGTCCATGTTTGCGGTTGTGCCAAAATTTGTTTGTCTTGCACTCGAGCATAATGAAAAGCAGACATTTCGGTTGGGGAAATGCACTGGCAGGAGCCAAGCCCCCTTGCCCCCCTGCCCCCACACTTGCCACTCACTTGCCACCTGTCAAGAACACACACACACACCCACACACCCGGGCAGGGGGTATTTGTCGCTTGGACCCTAAATGCCACAAATTTGCGTGTTCGGCTGGTCACAAGGCCCAGCCAGGAGGGCCACCCCCTCGATGATTGATTGAAAACTGTGCCAACAAAATTTCCATGGAAAAGCCACAGCGGGTGGCAGGTCTCCCTCTCTCAGAGTGGGCGGCTTGGGCGGCAATGCCCTTGCCCTTGGACTTTAATTTAAATTAATGATGTCGCGCTGATAACAGGCCTGACTAATTGGCTCCCTGAAAATGGAAAGCAACCACCTATCCACCCATCACCCCGCCTGTCATTTGGGCCCAATTTGCCAGTGTTTAGCATCAAATTGTAATGGAATTTTTTACTCTGCCTTTTTTTTTTTAGGTGGACAAGAACGGCTACAAAATCAACAGTGGAGCCAAGAGTGAGGCAAGATTGCCGGCGGTGTACAGGGCCCATCACAATGCCCGGATACTGTGCGTCATGGAGCATCCCACGCTGAAGATTCGTCAGAATGCCTCCCTGCTGCTGGATGTGCAATGTAAGTAGTACCGGAAATATTCCACAAAAATAAACTCTTAACATTTTAAGTGTGAAACTCCCAGATAAAGCCTCTCCCAATACAATATTCCTTATACTTTTTGTCTAAGTCCTGACTTACCATACATGTTTTCCCTTAGAACCTTTTTACATTTATTTCTCCACCACACATTTTCTATTATTTACCAAGTCCGACCTTATGACTTCAAAACAAACAAATGTCAAATAAATGTCAGTGAGCCATCAGCAGGCCCACAAAAAAGTAAACTTTTAATAAAAGCCAAACACAGTGTGAATATCTCTCACCTTGTTTAATTACCTTTAGGAGGCCGAAAAAACGAGAGTGGTGGTGGAATGGTGTAAATAAAAGTGAAAACCAAAAAGTAAATGTTGATTGAAAAGTTAAATTGCCAAAGTTAACACACGCCACCGTCCCCTGAACCCCTCCTGGCCCCCTGGCCAGAATCCTTTCAGGATACCCCCAGCCTGAATCCCAGGGAACGGGGTCAGAAGAGTTGGGGCGGCAGAAAAATTATTATGCAGCTGCAGCTGAACAAAGTCAGCGAAATAAATGAAAGCAAAGGTGAAATTATATTAATTGAAAGTGTGCGCGAAATGAAAAAAAAAAAAGAGAAACAAAAAAATGGGCGGCAAAGAAAAATATAATCAAGGCGGTGCAAGGACCACCGACCTGCCCCAGATGAACATAATAAGCGCGACAGTTGAGAAAAGGACGCCTGCCTGCGTACAATTGAAATGCAAGGATAAAGACGTCAGCGAAAAGCCAGGGAATGAAAAGGGAAAATGGGAAAGCCGAGAGGATTGCTGGGCTTTCTCACAATTAGCTTAAAGTTAAGCAGGTGTCAGAGTTCAAAACTAAGGGAGTTTCCATGGGGACTTCAATTTTAATAGGAATAAATACATAGGAGTAATAGGAGGCTCTGGAATTAGCTAGGGTTCTTAAAACCTTTAAAAATGTATTTAAATATAAGGAAATTAAAATTTTCCTATGTAAAATTCAGTATATATTTATTTTTTAGCATAATTTTGGATACCTTTTGAAGGGTTTTCAAAACATTAGTGATTCCCCTCTAGAGGATTCTTAATATAAAAGTTATTAAAGAATTTAACTATGAAACAGCAAGAATATATAATATCTTGGCAGTTGATGCACTACGATCAGTACACTCAAGTGTCCCTTGCGACACCAAGCACGTGCTTGTTAGGGTTAGGTGTTAGTAAGCGCGATAGAAGAAAGTATAGATAAAGTTGGCGAGGAAATTAACTACTGGCGTGCTGCCTGAATGCTAGGTTGCATGCCTACTAAGTTAGTTAAGATTAAAGTTTTTAATTATAGTAAAATCTATATACAATATTCAATAAATAATTACGAAATCTTCGCTGGTAAAAAATCCGAAGCTTTTCCTGTCACGAAAAGCAAGGTCAGAGGTCGCCACACTTATCCAGTGTACTTCTGATTAGTCCCGTATTGACCACCTTTCAATGCCAATGATGGCTTAGAGTGACTCTCAGCTGCCCTCCATCCATCAACTGCCAATGGGGGCAGAAAGCACTTCAAAAGGGAGACTGGTGGTAACCCGTCCATCTCGGCCATATGTGAGAATGCATAGCCGGAAGCCACAACAAAGGCGGCGGGGAAATAAAGATGGGAGTCGTCCTGCGGGAGCCCCGTAAAAGTGACGGCGAAACCAGGTTCTGTGAATCAATGGCGCTGGTTGGGGTCGATGAGGCGAGGCGACAATTGGAAGACTAGCACTAATTGGCAGCAAAATGCCGCACACACGTTCCGGCCGTTCCGACCAGGACCGGTGGAGGGTCTCAATCAGTGACGCCAGCAACGGGTCTAGGATCACGGGGATGTACCGCAGTTATTTGCTTTATTAATGCCCGTGAAGCCGCATAATGCCATGACAAATGCCCCAGGTAGTGGAGAGCCCAATGAAAATGATTGGAAAATATAGAAAAGCCGTGCGGGGATTTGCCAGGCAGAGCTTTGGCCAGGCATGAAAATTGCAAAAACCGCAATAACAACAGGGCACAGGGGCCTCGCACAACAATAATGGCAACAGCAACAAGCAACAAGAATAAACCGCATCGTTTTTCCGGGTTCAACAAAAGGAGGAACAAGTTCGTACTGATTCGTCCTGTTTTCCTCCTTTTTTACTGCCGGGCTCTATGTATAAATTAAAAAGCACACACATGAAAGCACTTGCCCGGGCCACACACACAGACATTGTATGTATATCCTGCCCATTCATATCCTTATCTGTATCTGTGCATCTATAATGGTGACTGCGTTTAATTTGCGCATTTTTATGCAGACAGTTGACAGACAGAAACCAAGGACATGCCAGCCAGGAGTTGCACACACACACAAAAATTCAATGGGAAAAATATTTAGGTTTCGATTTAAATTAGGACTGCTTTATGTGCCGAGATTTGCTTTTAATTTGAGCAATTTCACCGAGATGCCAATATGAATATTTAAGGGCAGGCAACCAAAATGTTTCAAATACAAAAATAATTGATTGAAGTCCGATCGAAAACAATCTCGGCACAAGTTAAACAATTTTCCAGCCTTTGTGCCGGGGCCCTTTTTCAATATTTTTCAAAACACACACACACACGAGGACTCTCTCTGATGTCTGGCAATCGACAGAGGCTTCATGGAATAGTTTTTCAGGCAAAACAACCGACAAACAAATTTCATTTGTCCCTTGGCATTGGCTGGGCCCCTAATCAAATTGTATTAGTTACAAAAGGCCACAAAAGCGAGTGATGCGCCGAAAAATTGAAAGGATTGAAATGAATGCCGCCTGTCCCAGGCATATTTTTGCCTGGCTCCGCACTAATTAAAAAACATTTGATTTATGCCTATGAATATGCATTGAATGGATGGGTAGAAGGACATGTGCTCTCCTGTCTGGCCCCGGCCACATCAAAGGCGGGGCCCCGGGATCCTGCCCATTATTTACATTTACATTTAGATATACATTTTGTCGATGGCCATTTTGGACATGCACTGAATGGCTTTCTGATTGGCAGTTTTTGGGATTGAAATCGGACTTGCAGTTTTTGGCAACGTACGAGTATATCGAATTACTTTCGAACAAAAACGCAATGAGATGTATGCCATAAAGAATAACGAGAGAGTGGGCCTGACAGAGAGTATTTTTGGCCGCTAACTAACTGAAGTTTTGTTGGAAAACGTTGATTTTTCGGAATGGAAACTAATTGACATGTGGCAGTGGTAATTGAATGGCTGTCCGGTTGAACTGAACATTTAATTAATCAGTTACTAGTTTAGTGTCAATCAGGACAAGCTAAGGTTGTACCTAAACAAAAAGTTAGGTTGATTGATAAACTATTATTGATTTAAACTATTTAAATACTATTTAATATGTTAAAGAGATTTGAAAACCGCCTGTTTGGCTGCCTGAAAGTATATCTAACACAATCCTAGGTTCCAGCTCCTTTTGGGATCTCCTTTTATTATTTTACTTTCTTTCCAGCAGTTTATTTTTACTTATTTTACTTATTTTTTTATATATTTAACTAATTGACATGTGGCAAAGGTAATTGAATCGCTGTCCGGTTGAACTGAACGTTTAATTAATCAGTTACCAGTTCAGCTACGGTTGTACGTAAACAAGAAGTTAATAATTGATTTAAACTATTTAAATATGATTTAATATGTTAAAGAGATGTGAAAACCACCTGTTTTGGCTGCCTGAAAGTATATCTAACACACTGCTAGTGGGTTCCTGCTCCTTTTATTATTTTTCTCCCTTTCCAGCAGCTTATTTTCCACAACTTTCCCCCCAACACATAAACCGAAAGTCATCAAGGAATTTTTAATCCAATCACCTCGGAGTGACAATTTACGCACTCTTATTTACCTTTCTGCCTGGCCAAGACAGAAGACTCTCACACAGCCTAACATTTGCATTTAGTTTAATTATAAAAGTTTCTCTTTCTTGCCCCAAGTTTGTGTACCCCAACCCCAAACCCTTCTCCGTTTTTGAGTAATTTTTTTTAATTAAAAAACTATTTTGTTGATGTTGCCCAAACCGTCTCTATTGCGTTGAGATAGTGCCGAAAATCTGCCGGCAAAGTCAAGCCAAAAAATAACCATCTGTCCCCCGTTCTTCCCCCCTCGTTGCAGACACACCCTCCTTTGCCATCTCGCGCACACCTGGCTTCGGTTATCCGCTCCGCGAGGGCATCGAAGTTAGCCTCAAGTGCGACGTCGACTCGAATCCCCCGAGCACGCCGCGCTGGCAGAAGGACGATGGTGACACGCCGGTAAGTCCTGCAGTTAGTCATTACACTTTACACAACGAAATAATTATATCTACTTATATCTATCTATAAAAATATAAAAGTACTCATTAAAAAGTCTGTTTAAATTAATAAATAATGAATATTCATAACGGGGTGCTATAGAAATCAATAGGGCTTGGAAAACCCTTAAAAATGTATCTAAAAGTAAACTAGAACATTTTAAATTCTCACAAAAAACAGCAGCGAATTCGATACCTCACAAATTTCCAAAACCTACTTTCAGATACATTTTCAAGATGTTTTTTAAGCCCCTAATGATTTCTGGAGCCACCTAGTAGAGCTTGAAAAACATCGATGTTTAATTCCGATTAATCGATGTTTACATATTTAAAAACATCGAAAACATCGATACTTTCCCACCTACTAGAGCTTGAAAAACATCGATGTTTAAGACCGATTAATCGATCTTTACATATAAAAAAACATTCAAAACTTCGATACTTCCCCCCCTACTAGAGCTGGAATAAACATCGATGTTTAAGACCAATTAATCGATGTTTACATATAACAAAACATCGAAAACTTCGATACTTTCCCACCTACTTGAGCTGGAATAAACATCCATGTTTAATTCCGATTAATCGATGTTTACATATTAAAAAACATTTAAAACTTCAATACTTTTCCAGCTCTACCACCTAGCATAGCTTAGTTTTTCCTTAACCATTTCTTTCTGTGTGTGAAAAATGCGGAAAAGCGAGAAAACTCGTGCATACGTAGGCCAGCCGCCATTGGCGGAGCTCGGCCTTTTGTGTGATTTTCTTCCGGTTGTGGAGAAAGTTTTTAAATGAATTTTCGTGCCTCGTTGTCGCTACCTCAAGGAGCAACTTGGCCGAAACTATTTGCCTTGCCTTAATTACCAAAAATTGTTTACGCATAACGAGAAGGCCCAAAACTCATTTTCCATTCTTCGGCATGTGTGTGCGTGTGCTATTATATTTTATTTATTCGGATTTTCTCGATCATTGCAGGTGCCACAAACGGGCGATGGTTTCCTCAACTTCACATCGATACGACGCGAGCATTCCGGCTGGTACAAGTGCACGTCGCGGCATCTCAACTTTCAGTACTCGTCGATTGGCTATTACCTCAGCGTGCGATGTGAGTATGAGCCCGCCCGGTAGTACTGAGTAGTCCTTGTAGTCCTTCCTGCCCCTCCTACTATCTGGCACCCGTAAATTAGGACGCGTATGCGTGAAATTGCCTCAAAAATGGCGCGTGATAATATTTTGGCCATTAGTTTGCGCCTGTAAAATTACTTGTTATAACCCCTGTTTGCCAGCCAAAAATGAAGAGAAGAGAAAAAAAAACCAAACAGAAATCGGCGAACATTTTACGAGACTCGCACGTGGCGCTGAGGACAATATTCGGTGTGATTTTTTTTCGGGGATGTTCTCTTTGCGCTGTCAGAGGCGCGCCTTGTGGCGCCACCACCCTCAACCATGGCCTGTCGCTGCCATATGCAAAATGTGGCAAATTTCATTGGCATTGGCAGGGGGCAGCCTGTCAACCCCTCTGTCTGTGCCCCATCCTTTGCCTCTAGTATTTATGCTTACGCGCCATTTTGCTGTCAATATTTTCTCGTTTGCGGGGGCTGCTGCTGTGGGGGGGATATTCGGCATTTTATGCGCCCACTGCGTGTTAATGCTTGTAAATATTTTTATTGAATTTTCCCCCGCCTCGGTGTGTGGAAATATGCCTTAAGAGAGCACACCAGCCGAGAAAATCAAATTATATAAGCTACGCAAAAAACTCATTTGCAGCCTCATTAGGCGGCAAGTGCAATCGTGAAGGAGAAGCTACAAGCAGGATCAAGGACTCAAGAAATGCACTGCCACGCCCCGAAATCCATCTTCGTTCCCACTCCCATTCCCACGAAATCGATCATCAATCATGGCCAAAACCCAACTAGACAAACGAAAAAAAAAAAAATAAAATAAAATATTGGTAATAACAACTTGACAAAGTGTTGCCACTTTTTATGCCGACGCCAGGGATCAGGGACGACGCTTTTTCCCCCTGGGGAGGGATTTTTCCATTTCGGCACTCCTGACAGCCGCCTGTCGATGCTCATTATGGGGAAAACAAATGCTTTATTAATAAAAACAGACGAGAAGAGCAAGAACAAAAAAATAACACAAAAGCCGAAGAGGCCAAGAAGTGACGGCGGAGGCATCTTGGGCCTCTCGCCCCCCGTTCGACATTATCGATGATTGATGGGGGGCCGCTAGAAGGAAACTTTTCCCTTCGACGGATTTTCCGATTTTTGCCGATTTTCCAGCGAAATCTAATTGTGAGAGACGCTGAGCTGGCAACATGTTAAGCACATAAATCAATTTGTAAAACGTTTTATCGAACTCAGGCAGCAAACTGCTGAAATGGCAAATCCAACTGGCAACAGTCGGCATCCAAGAACCCCATTTATGACAACAGGCGTTGCCGAACGTCCTTCCACATATCTCTCTCTGTGTGTGTGTGTGTGGATTCGGGGCAAATACCTATAAGATATAGTAGAAGGAAGGACACGACTCGCCTGTCATAAACTATAAAACAGCTGCCCGACCCCATGATAAATGGCGGCCTGGAAAATACTTTTTGAGGCAAACCGGCGAAAATTTAAGACTCCCCCAAGAGAGATAGAAATGAAAAACTGATAAATCGCATTTAAGGGGGGAGGTGAGGAGGAAACGGAGCAGGAGCAGGAGTAGGAGGAGGAGCAGGAGCAGTAGCAGGAGCAGAAGGAGCTGAAACTCCACCCGAAAAATCCCAGACAGACGTTTGAATGCCGGCTTAATTGCTGACGATATGTTTCCTCCTCCGAATCGCTCCGCCATTGAGCTGGAAAATGGCAGCGAATGCCACCAGGTACCAAGGAGGCTAGGAGAGCCATGGAAAAACTTTGCTGTCGACAACAAACGAGGACACCGCTCTGCTGACAAACTGCAATGAAAAAGCAATCAGCGGATGCCCAGCCAAAAGCTACAAGAAAAGCGGCGTCGGCGAAGGTGGCACATGGGGGCGGCCGGCCCACAAAAGTAGGCAATTTGACGCAGTTGCTCAGAAAGTTTTCTGTGCCGGCCACTTTTGCGTGATTGATTCGCCCGTCGGAAGGCAGGACTCACGGCACAGAAGCAGGGACGCAGGACACAGGACACGGGCCACGGCGAGCTTGTTAAAACGTCGCTAATTTGACACGTACGTCAACAGGAGCGGCGAGCGTGACGTGATGGCTGGGCGAATGAGCTGGGGCAACCAGGTTTGCCGGCCCCCCGCTCAGGTACACTCCAAGTATAAGCCCGGCCATTTGACCAAAAGTTGTGTTTGCCAGCCTCATTAATGAGTTAAAGTTCTCATTGAGGCTAATTAATGTTGAGTGGCCTGCACGGCATTCGGCCCCGAACAATGTGCAATTAGTGAAAGTTTGCCAAGTTAGGAGGAGTGTTCCCCGCCAAGCAGGTCCTTCATAAAGTTCATATATCGTTTGATTTGTGCCATGACTTTGGCTAACTGGGAAAACTAACCTCATTGGAAATACATGCATATATTTTAAAATGTAACTAGGTTGTTTTAGAAATAATCAGGGTTCTTAAAAAGCATTTAAAAAGGTTTCTAAAATATGTAAAAATGTTCTTTAAATTTGTTTTTTGTACGATGTAATATTGGTTTTAAAATCCCTAACATTCCCCATATATAGGTATCGAATTTAACAAGAAACCCTATATAATTTTTAAGATAATAAAATATAAAAAGGTTACCTTTAAGTTTCATGAGCATTCCAAGCATTTCGTTAAATGAATAATGAACGCAGAGATTTTTCTGTGCTAATTTCGAGTCCCAGGTAGGTAATAAAACTCTCTCCGGTTCCCCCAGAGATGCTTTTTGCGGTTAACCCACCCTCCTGGAGACTGCTCCTGCTGGAATCCATGTGCAAATTGCATTCGCGTCGCTCTGAAACTAATTTGGGCCAACCAACTGTCGTGAAAAATGCAATCCACCAGCCTGGAACCACCACAAAAGGACTCGGCCACATGGCCAACCAACCACTTCACTCCGTTCAGGAGGAGCAGTAACAAAAACAGAGAAAACACAGTCGCTCTCTGGGGAAAAAAAGGACACTCGAGTTCGAGCTCGAGCTTGAGCTAAAGGCGAATTACAATAAAATTTAATTCTACACGCTATCGTAAGCATTTTCATTGCGAGCCATTTCTTACGCCCCAACTGGGCCGATTGGCAGGGTCCCGGTCCCGGTCCCTGTTCCTGTTATCCATTATCCTTTGTCATGCTGGTTATCGCGGTTTAACTTTATTGTTTATTCCGCCCATTCCACCGCCCCCCCAGAAACCCTCATGTCCCATGGCCCAGCTCTCATGTCCTGCTCCTTGTCCTTTGGCTTTGGCTTTGGCCAAGCTAAATTTCTGTGTTTATCGGCGCGCACGATTATTAGTTTTTTTTTTTTTTTTGCCTTTGTTTTTATAGCCGGCGATTATGTTTTCGGTATGTGTGTGTGTGTGTAGCGAGGGTCCGAGGGTCGGCAAAGATTTTCAATAAAATTTTATTTGTTGTTGCCTCAAATGAAACGCAAAACTCATTTCGGCAGGAGCGCCCCCTGCTTACGGGCAACTTAAAGAAATATTAAAAACTCATTGCCGACAAATGTCCTTGAGTAAAGTATTTTTTATGGCCACAAACTTTTCCACCCAGCCACCCCCAAATGGAATAAACGTAAATTTGTCGAGAGAGAGAGAGATTATCTTTTATGGATATATATGTATGTTATGTATATAAGTATCTTGGGATAATTTCCATAAAACCCCCCTAGCCAAGATTAACTTCTCCGGCATCCTCCGAATCATCGCTGGTGCATCAGCATCAGCACATCCACTGCAATCATCTTCAATTTCAACTCATTGCAAATTAATCGCGTGTTCGCTGCAAGTCTTGAAAAATCTCAGCGGGAGGGGTGAGGGTGGAAAAAAAAATTAAAATTTATAACCAAGCAAGCACGAGCACAAATGCAATCACAGCCAGCCAAGTTTACGGCTGCTCGCTGCTTCCGCTGCCTGTTTATGCAGCCTGTAAGTTAAGCTGATTGTTGGCAGCTCCCTTCTGCTCCCTCCTGCTGCTGCTGCTGCTGCTGATGATGATGTTGCAACTCGTCGGCCTCCTTCATATTCATGACTAACTATGCAGATGGAGAGGGACAGCGAGGAGTAGGTAGCTGCAAAAAACAAAGAAAAAAAATGGAAATTAATCCCTTGGAGTGCTAATGAAAATTGCAAGGCAACAAAAACCATAAACGAGTCCTTAAGAAATACCCTTTCGTTGAGAAAGTTTTATTTTGTACCTTCCCGAAAATGAAAGCCCCGGATCGAGAGTGAAACTACCGAGTTATTGTTGAAGGATTTATGGATCGCACTCACCCGTCATATTCACACTTCCCCCGAACCCGGACAGGGGAAAGATGTGTCGACACATTGACGGCGGGGTACTCGATACAGTCCGTTAGGGTTCGGGCTCGAGTTGGGGTTGTCTGAAACTGGCAGGCCAAGCCCGGGGTTCTTGGACGTGGCTGCTGCTGCTGCTGCTGATGATGATGCCCCGTGATTAATGATTGGTGGCGGGCATCGAGCGAGTCAGTCTGCCCGGCATATTGATTCGGCTTGTTTGCATTAGTATTTGCTGTTTGCCCTTCACATTTGCCGCTGTTATGAGTTGGGATTTATTCGAGTGTGTGCCCCGGCCCCAAAAAAAGATATGGGCATAAGAATCACTGGGCAGGCCTTTCTTTCTTTGCTGCTCTCTCAATCTACTTCAGTGTCGCCATATGGGCGGTACTCGATGCCCATTTGTTTGCCTTTGTTTATTTGTTTTTCCCTTTGGTTTTCTCCCCAAAGTGGGCGGACACTTTTATGAATGGCCATTGAGTAAAATATGCGTGAAACAAGTGCTGGAAATTATGAATGTGTGTGCGTGTGGGTGTGTGAAAAACTTGGGAAAAATATTGAAGGAGTTTGTTTTCGGAGGAAAAGCAGCAAAGAATCGATTTCCCACTCGATGTCTTGGGTAGCGGGGGCCGAGTCTAAATATACTTACGCCTGATAAACTTCCTTTTGGCAATCTGGTGCCATGTATTATTACTTACTTCTTTGTTGGCATGTAATGACAGTTGTATTTCTATGAATTGATAAAAATAGTACACAATAGTGCGGACCTATATAAGGGATCAGACTTTAATTAAAAGGTGTGCTAAAGGTGCTAAAAATAAAGTTCGGCTGTCTGTTGTCTATTGTTGTTATTGGGTGGTTTCATGGGGCAGGCAGCAGAAGGTTGATTATATACATAAATGTGACCCTACCGATCAAACATAAATTAATGGTTTTGAGCTTAGCTTAGTCAAGACTCAAACAGATGTCGATTATTAATCGTATAGCCGAGCACTGAAAACGGCGTTGTCATATCGTGCTCTAGCACTATTTTGAGCACGATATGGCAACGCCTGATAGTGAGGATCGATATTCGACTTGGAGCAATGCTATCAGATTGATATCGATAGCGGACTCAGATCCGTGCTGCCAGACTATTACAACTATTACAACAATAATCGTATACAACAACAACATTATACACAAACAATATTAAGAAATTGCCATACAAATGGTCAATTTGCCATTTCGTGTAACAGGCGAACAGAAAACAGAAGAGCGACGATGCGCTGCCGCTGATCTG
>JAEIIG010038340.1:0-44999 GCA_018904695.1 Drosophila parvula | reverse complement strand
TAACGACGTAAAATCGTCGGTCCCTTGAAAGTCGCTATAACCGGACTCTACTGTATTTGCCTACAATAATCGATTGGTAATCGCTGCTTTGCCATCTCTAATTGATAGATTTGTAGATTTAAATGCTAACCAATTTTGTAATCCATTTTTAGGGCACGGCCAACCTACAATCCTCCATCAACTCCAAGGATGGCCTGGGCACGGTCTCTCTGAGCGCTATCTATGCCGCCCTGGTGGTATCCTGCATCTTCCTGCCCACCCTGATTATCCGCAAGCTGACCGTTAAATGGACGCTCGTCTGCAGCATGCTCTGCTATGCCCCCTACATCGCCTTCCAGCTCTTCCCCCGATTCTACACCCTTGTGCCCGCCGGCATTCTGGTGGGTATGGGTGCCGCACCCATGTGGGCGTCCAAGGCCACATACCTGACGCAGGTGGGACAGGTGTATGCAAAGATAACCGAACAGGCAGTGGATGCCATTATTGTGCGATTCTTTGGCTTCTTCTTCCTGGCCTGGCAGTCCGCTGAGCTCTGGGGCAATCTCATCTCTAGCTTGGGTGAGTTCTTTTTCCGGCATATATTAAGCATTATTCATTATTATACATTATACATTATATTAAGCTTAAAAGGGATTTCTTACTTAATTGCAAAAAATACTAACATTTTGATAGTTTTGAAATCGATTTATCGATAAATCTAAGCAACATTTATTGCAGACTTTAAGGCAGGTTTTTTAAGGGATTTCAAATGCACTCGAAATGAAAACTTAAAATAATTCGATTTAGTACAAATTTATGCATAAATCATTCAAATTTAAACAATATATTTGTACTTGTAGCATTAGGAAAAGAACCCTTTAAACAAATTAAAAATTAAAATGGGATATAATCGAAATTTCCACCTGCTTTTGATAATATTATATCCTTCGTCTTAGATTCTCAGTCAAAACCTTTCTCTTAATTTAACAATACTTAAAATTGTGTTAATTTTACTAATTCAAAACGATTTAAAGTTCATTACTCCGCCAAGAAATTATTGATTGTCATGTTTACGCTGCTAGACAATCTTATCAAGCCATAAAAGATTGCAAAGATTGCCAAGACCCTTAAATTAATAAAGTATTAGCGTTTGATTTCTTTTTTTCTGTCCCACCACCTATCGCATGGCCATAAAACATTTTGTGATTATTTGCCAGTAGTAGCTGCTGGGAAAAAAATCATAAAATGAACTAAACAGAATTCTTCTGTTGGAATTTTTATGGCCACCATAGACCATTAAATGGTCTGCTGCTGGCCAGAATCTTCCATAATATCGAGTGGAAATTTTTGTACAAATACCATTTCCGGTTTTTGGCTAATCTTGGTGTGTGTGTTTTCTCCTCTCCAGTTCTGTCCAGCGGCGCCCATGGTGGCGGCACCAGCAGCTCGAATTCGACCATCAGCGAGGAGGACTTGCAGTTCTGCGGCGCCAATTTCTGTACCACCGGCAGCGGCGGTCACGGCAACCTGGAGCGTCCGCCAGAGGATGAGATCTTTGAGATTTCCATGATTTACCTGTCCTGCATTGTGGCCGCCGTTTGCATCATTGCCTTCTTCTTGGATCCCCTCAAGCGGTATGGTGAGAAGCGTAAGGGTTCCAATTCGGCTGCCGAACTCTCGGGACTCCAGCTACTGTCAGCCACTTTCCGTCAGATGAAGAAACCCAACCTGCAGCTCCTTATCCCGATCACCATCTTTATTGGCATGGAGCAGGCGTTCATTGGTGCCGACTTCACCCAGGCCTATGTGGCCTGCGCCCTGGGCGTGAACAAAATTGGCTTCGTGATGATCTGTTTCGGTGTTGTCAACGCCCTCTGCTCGATTCTGTTTGGTTCCGTGATGAAATATATTGGCCGTACTCCGATTATCGTTCTTGGCGCCGTCGTTCACTTCACACTGATCACCGTGGAGCTGTTCTGGCGTCCAAATCCCGATAATCCCATCATTTTCTATGCCATGTCCGGACTGTGGGGTGTCGGTGATGCCGTGTGGCAGACACAGATTAACGGTCTGTACGGTCTGCTGTTCAGACGCAACAAGGAGGCCGCCTTCTCCAATTACCGACTGTGGGAGTCCGCCGGCTTTGTCATTGCCTATGCCTATGCCACCACACTTTGCACGCAAATGAAGTTGTACATCCTGTTGGCGGTGCTAACGCTTGGCTGCATCGGTTATGTGATTGTGGAGATCCTTTACAGGAAGAAGGTGAGTTTCACAGGAGAAAAACTGCTTCAAATTGATTTATTTAAATCTGTGGAAGGTGTCCAGAAGTATGCCACAAAAGTATTAGTTCTACAAAAGGGAAACAAAACTAAAGCGAATTTGGTTTGGAAAATATGATATTGCATACTTGCGGGCACTTTTTAAGAGGATTCTTTTTTAAATCCTTTTTTTGTTATCAACTTGCAACTAACCCTCCTTTATTCCCTCATTTGCAGCAACGCAAGGTGAAGAAGCAGGAGAAGATTGAGGCCGCTGAGAAGGAGAAGGAGGCCGCCGCTGCCGCGGCAGCTGCTGCAGCTCTCGCCGCCGCCGAATCAGGGCCCGATGGCGTTGAGGAGACCGACGATGAGCTGGACGATCTCGAGGAAGACATTGTGGTTACGCGCCTGTAAATGTTTGATTCTCTAAACCGCACACTCCACAAACACACACTCCCACACACACACACACCGCACATTCCATCAAGTTATCGATAGAGAGAGAGATTGAGAGAGAGAGAGCAATGCCAGAATAATAAGACCAACTGGAAAATACTAACTGGAAATGATCAGCTGAAGGAAAAATGCCAACTTGAATGCAAGCAGAAATGTAAATTCAAAATGTAAATGAAAATATTCATAAAAATGTTCAATGCAATTGAAAAATGGCAGCTCACAAAATGCCAACGCTGGAAGGAGCCAAATAGAAGGAGAAACCAGCTGGAAGGCATCTGGAAATGCATTATCGATAAAACTGATATGGCGCTGATATGGAGAGAAAAAGAAAGCATACTTTTGTGGATGTAGTTTTGTAGTAGAACATTTGTAACTCCCCCCCTCTCCATCACTACCCTCCTCTACCCGGAAAAAAAAACCCCACATTTAGCTCAAAGACCAACCGAGTTTGGCTTTACTTTAGTTTGTACATACAGAGAAAGAGATCGAAATGGAAAACAGAGTGAAATAGAGAAAAACACCGTGAAAAATAATGGGAAGAAAAATGCAAAAACCTATCGTGTGTTAGTCTAGGTGTAAGGACAACTCACACAACCATATAAATAAAAAAAAAAACAAAACAAATCCACACCTACGCGAGCACACACACACAAACGAGAGACACACACACTGTAGCAGTGTGCGTGCCCACGATGCCTAATAAATTGTTATTTTATTTTAAAGCGTACTTTAAACTGTAGTATATACACTAAACGAAAATTGTAATACACTTCCGTTTTTTGTACATATTTTTTTTTTTCGAAGAAAAAAAGAAGAAGAAAAAGAAAAGAAAGCGTGATAATCCAACAAAACACACACACACACACAGACACGAAATAAAGTCACAAGAGAAGAAACAACAATTGTATGGAAATAGTCAAATTTGTAAAGTTTTAAACAAAAAAAACCAATACTGGCCTTAATGAAGTATATATATGTATGTATATATTTAAAAAATATATACATATGTATATGTCGCAGAAGCAGTGCAAAAAAGAAAAGCAATTACTTAATATACAAATAAAAAAAAAAAATTAAAAGAAAAGAAAAAATGAAAACAACAAAAAAAAAATAGAAAAGATGAGAAAGCAAAAAATCTAGTAGGCAAAATGTTATATACACACATTTTTTGCTCAGTATTATGTTTTAAACTACATTTAAGCGAGTTATTGTTTCCTGTTTATATATTTTTTCTTTTTTTTTTCCTCCCCCTCCCCTTTTCCCCCCACCCCCCCGTAAACCTTATATACATATATTGTTACGATTTTTTTCGAGTTTCGATTTGTTGTTCTTCATCTTCCAACAAAACTCCCTGCGAAGGCAAATTTAAGATTAAAACACAAAAAGCGTTCGAAAAACAATTTGTTTTTTATTTAAACGTTTTACTTAAATATTAGTGAACAACAAAAAAAAAAAATATACACACACACACACACGAAGAAAGAGAAAACAAAAAATAAATACACTTTTTTTTTTTTGAGCCTAGCCTGTTAAGTAGTTCATTATATTATGTAAAATAAATATATAAAATAAAATAAATAAATGAATATAAATATATAAAATGGACACGTCTACCGTCGTCACGCATTAATTATTTCAATTTGGAATTAGTTAAAAGCATCTCCCTGCCGCTCGACACGTACACGTAAGCGAAGCCAACACATAATTATTTTCCCTCCACGAAAAAAAAACACAAAGCCAAGGCTGCCGACTAAGGGATACCCATTGCTGCGCTTTCTTCAGTATATATATTATTACAAATTTAACTAGAAATCAGTGTGGTTTCTTTTTGTTTTAATAAAGCATTACAAAATAGATTGGACACAGATGTGCTAGATGGAAGGTTCCACTCTCAAAGGACAATGGCATCGTCCTCCTGCTGGAACTGCTTGTTCTTGCGCCGGCGATTCGACTTGATCTTACTCAGCACACTGTACGCCTGCTGGATCTCAATGAAACGCTGATGGGCCTGGGCCCTCAGTTTCTCATCCTTAACCTTATCGGGATGATACTCCTTGGAGAGCTTTCGATAGGACGCTGTGATCTCCGCCTGCGAGGCAGTAGCACTAACGCCCAGCACCTTATACGAGTTGCGTTCCCCGTCCACATCCATGCTCTCGAACACCTCCTTCCAGGTCTCGTACCAGCCATGATGCTGGGCATAATTGTAGGTATCGTGCAGGGCCTGCTTGAGATCCGTCCACCAGGCAGAGGCCAAGAAGTTGTGAATGGCCTCGTGGATGGGCACCTCGCCGCCATCCTCGTCCGAAATGGTGCCATTAAAGTACAAGAAGCTGCCCCAGAAGGCGCAGTAAATAATCACAGCGGTTGTTAGCTTGAAGGTTCGCTCGCCGGGACTGCCGCGTCGCGGCGGAGTGCGTCGCCATTGCTTGGAGATGCCGTCAAAGGTTAGCGCCGCCACCAGTCCAGTCAGCAGCAGGGAGTAGGTCTCATCGTATATTAGATACCTGGCCGGATAGGCAAGGTAAGCTGCCAAGAGGCAGTGCCACCAGACACCCTGCTCCCGGCCAATGTTGCCCACCAGCCAGACGCCCAGCGACACAAAGACGGGTATCGCCCAGTGGAGGAAGCTCAGGTCCCAGCCACCGATCAGTGTCTCCGGTATGGCCATGGAGCACACCTGCCCAAACAAGTGGCCGATCATCACCTGACCCACGAATCTCTTCGAGGAATACGGTGGCTTTCCATACGCCTGCAGCTTGGCAACGAATTCCTTGACAAAGCGCGGATCTTCATTGGCATCCCTCACGTATTCCGGGATCAGGAACAGTTCACCCATCCATCCGATGCCCATGTAGCCGCCCAGTGTGCACCACCAGATGAAGGCATGGCGATCCCGATGCAGGTACAAATGATGCAGTCCAAAGATGCCGCCAAACAGCCAGCATAAGTAGGCCACCACCACCGATTTCTGTGGCGGCAGGGCATTCGCCTCTGTCCTCAGCGGCTTCTCCTTGTTTCTGCCATTGCCCAGGGCTGATGATGAACTGGCGCTACCCTTTAGTTTGGAGGGTGATCCCTGGGAGGAGTTTTTAGTGGCCACGGGGGACACTGTCTGCTTGGTGCCCATGATGGCAAGGTTCCAAAGGGATAACTGAAATTGGATGCAAGAAATCGCATTAGTTTAGCTGTGCAGAGTGATTTCTGTTTAAAAAAGCAGTGGTGCCCACAGTCCTGACTTGCGAGTCCCTCAAGCCAGTTCTAGTTTTTACCCAATCAAATGCGATTCTAACTGTTATAAAGAAAGGAAAATCAACTATTATGAGAATATTTGCTTTAAAAATTAGAATTTAAATTAAAAATTTGGTTTAAAAATACAAACAACTGCATTTTAATGAAAGTTCTCATAGGTATAAAGTAAATATCATAAAATAAAGCCTCATATAAATAAAAAAAAAACATTGTAGACTACTTAAACCTAAGAAGAAAACGTTTAAATATGTATTTCTTGATCATCCGACCGTTCTTATTAGATCATAATATGTAGAAGTCCATGTATACAAAAGTTAATATATAAAACTTAAAATAAACCCCTTTTCGACATGTTTTGTCAACCGTAAAGGGTAAATTATCAATTAAAAACACTATCTCCAATGTTTTTTTATTAGACTTGATTAACTCCAGCAGGTGGATACTCACATGCAAGCCGATCGACCTCAATTTCTTGTGAAATTGTCGCTGCGCAGGCGCAGTTTTTGGGCCACAACCGTGCGAGTGAAAGAGAGGAGCCCCCGGAGTCAGCGAAGAAAGAGGTGTACAGAGGCGGCGGGTGCAGAACTTTCTCTTTTCACAAATTCTACGCACGCAGTAAGATCAAAAACAAGAACCTGAAACTGTTTAAGACAACAACAACACAAAGTCCGTCAACTGCACTGATGCGTTCAATTCCAATTAGTTCTTGTTGCTCTTATTCTCCGAATAAGTATTTGTATAAATGTTTGTAAGAGACCGAATTGTTGTTTTGCGGGCCGGGTTAAAAAATGAATACATGGACACAGAACTGTTGATCAGGTCGAAGTCAGTGTGGCCATGACTGTAGGCACCAACAAAATACTACAACAGTATATTTTAAATTTACATATTAAGGGTACTCTGTATGCGATCAATTTAAAGATTGTCGCTTATCAAAAATCAACCACAATTGTTTCGTTAGTTTCGAAAATGTGCAAGTACACACATGAAATATTTTATTATCGGTTATTTATAGTTTCTTACACACCTTTTGTGTTCTGTTGATTATGCCCAAAAAGCGATGTTAGTTTGGTTAATACAATTGGCAGGGTTCTATTTCTGACTTTTGTCTTCTATTGATGTTGCCGTAAAAATGATGTTAGTTTGGTTAAAAGACTTGGCCCTCTGACACTCTTTGTGTTTCATTCAATTTATATGTTATAAATAAATTTAAGATAAGTTGAAAGCTTTAAAACTGTAGTTAGTCAGCGTGACCACATAGGAAATGACAAAATATACCGCATTTGTATCTTTTAAATACTAAAATAACTCATATACCAAACGTCCATTTGCGGTAATTTTAAGTGGCAAACTTCTGGCAACGCCGGAACAAGAAATATACTGCAAATATACTACATTAAGTACGCGACTCGCGACTAGCACGTATTTGTTGTTCCTTTTTTTATCCTCCTCCTCCCCTCCTCCCGTAACAACAACAAAGACGCGTATTTTTTATTGTTGCAGTAAGTAAAAGTTGAACAAAAAACACCTTATGCGATGCCTAAAAAGAAAACATTGCTGTTAAGGCATATGTGTGTGAAACGTGTGTGTGGCTGCGTGTACCAGTTCCAAAAAATTAACTAAATGCGAGACTTTCATTCATAAGAAAACAATAAGGGGGGTAGGTGGTGAATGAAGAAGTGTTTGTGAAGTGAGAGGCAGGTGACGAAGAAGAAGAGGAAGCGGTGGAGTAGCATTCGTAATAATAACAACAACAAGCTCTATTTGGCCTTCGCCTATTGCTAGCTCCCTCACACAAACATACACACACGTATAAATATCGCCCACATAACGGACCTACGCTTTGGTTTTACTTTTCATTTATTTGCTGCTGTTGTGTTTGTTTTTGTTTGGTGCAATTCTCAATTCGTTCACTGTATTATTTTCAGTGCTTGGCACAGCAAATAACCAAATAACCTAAGCTATTAATGCACACATGTATATGTAAGGAGATCAAATGAGAGCAAGCGAGACGGCCAATGTCCACCCCCCATTTAAGCCCCTCTCCTTCATCTTCACCCTCCCCACTCCCACTTATGTGTTTAATGAGCCCAACAAATCAGTTTTGTTTTGTTTTCTGCACATTCCGCAGCTTTTTGCCTTTTCCCCCGTTCGTTACACTTATAGAACGACAGTCAGCACCCACAATAATTTGTATTTTAGTACTGAATATTCCCAGTTATGAGCTATTGTTTATCTGAAAACGCCTCCTAAGACTTTCACACACTTATCGATAAGATAAAATTGAAAGCAAATACAATGGCTCACCGCTTCCGTTGCCCTTTCTCTTGCCCACCCCCCGCCTGACTTTCCTTGAACCTTACAGCAGGCGCCCAAAGAATAGTAGCAAAGGTGCGAATAATATATTTAAAATATGTTCTTAACTGAGATTATTACATTTATTTTTCTTTAATTTAAATAGAATTGTGTGATTATTACATTGATTTTTTGTTTAAACACTCGATCTTAGCATACATACATATATTCATAAATAGATAAATACATATGTATATGTATAAAGTAGTTACTTTATTATTGGAGGTACTACTGTTCTGACCGCCACTTTAGCTGCATAACAAACAGCCGTTAATTGAGGCGCAAATATTTGTTGCTGTCTCATTGCGGGGCATCTCTGCCTTTCGCTCTGTGTCTCTGTCTCTCTTTCTTTCGGCCTGCCACCTGATTGAGGCTCCATGTGTTGCAGTACCAAAACGGTCATGTGCGTATGAGCGAGAGAGAGAGAGAGAGAGAGAGAGAGACACCGCGCGCCGGTGTGAGTGAGCGGTAGGGCATTGGCTTTCGTAAGTGATGTCTGCCCTTGACCAAGGCCTAAAAACAAAAACAAAGGCAAATCCGAAAACTAAAACCGAGATTACAAACAAAACACCCCATTGTTTGCGAATTTAAAATATGTATGAACAAATGTACAAATTTCCAGCGTTGGAAAGACAATATCTAACAAGGAAGGCGTGCATACATATACATGCTTACATATATGCATTGTGTATGTGTGTATATTTTTGTGCAAATTTTCTACGTCACATGTTTTCTCTCTCTCTTTCTCTTTTTGCGTGAGATGCAGTGTTCTCATTTTGGGGTACACTGAAGATGAGTTAATATGCTTTATGGGGATGTACATTTATAGCGAGAGATATTGTGCTTAATATCATATTGAAAATGTCGTAAAATTCGATATTTCAAAATTTCAAATATAGAAACGTTAAAATATCTACATATATCGAAAAATGTTATTTTATTTATTTCGTTTTTTATTATTTTAATTAAACATCAAAGTTAGGGGAATTTTGTCAACAAAAATCGGCTAATTGCATTCACAAATGATTAAATCTATCTATGCCAAAATTGGCATACCAAAGAATAATGTTTAAACAATTTATTAGGCATATTAGTGGTTTTCTAAAACCTCCCTTTGTCTTTTTACGAATGCAAATACAACTACTACTAGCTAAATTTAGCTGGCTTGCTAGAAAAATACTTACTTACATTTTTTAATGGAATAGGATAGAAAACAAAGGCATTATAAATTAATAGGAGATATGAGCCATAATTATTATTTATTAAGTAGCTTTATTATTATAGCTTTACTATTATAAACTGTTTTTTTATACAAATTAACTATATAACAAATGGTTTTAAGCATTTATTTTATACTCTCCTTACATTCTCTAATTAATTTCCAGCCAGACAGGAACGACGGCTTCACCATGGAGCCCCCAGCGGCTGGTAATCTGCTGGAGATCATGGATCTTGCCCGCACTCTCCGCCAAGAGCAGCTCTTCATACAGCAGGAACAGGCGACTTTCGCCCAGCTGACTTCGGCCTTGGAAACGAATGCGGGGACCATAACCAAGGTGGCTATTTAATAAAATGTCAATTAAGTTCTTAAAACCATTAATTAATATATTATATTTCTTTCTCCTTAAAGTTGGCCTTTGTTTGTGCCCAGCAGAGGCAGATTCTCAACGAAATGCTGCTAGCTAGAACGGATCAAGATCCTTTGTTATCCTGCAGGAGAGCCAGTGCCTACGACAGTGCCCAGTTTGTGGACGCCAAGCAGCTGCTGCCTTATGAGGTGAGTTTCCTAAACAAAAGGATATATATATATATATATATAATACATATATTATTTAATTATTTTCCCCAGCACGCCTTGGCCTACGAGGATCTGTTTAATTACCTGTACAACACGCCCTACTTGCTGGCCCTTTCCCTGGCCACCGCTGACCGGCTGTCACTGCTCTCGGCCAGCGCCCTCGGTCAGATAATCAACACAATTGCCACCGGCCTGTACGGCAATGCGATCAACACCAAGGATGTGGAGCTGTTGCTGAAACTGCTGCGGGAACTGATCGAAGTCCAGCTGCTGACCAGCGATCAGCCACGACGATTGCTGCGCACGAATAGCAGCTCCTTTGCCCGCCTATATCAGCGGCTGGTGGAGAGTCTATTCTCGGCGAGAATATTCCTAACCGCCGCCCTCCATGCGCCCCTAATGAGCGTGTTAAGCGAGCATGAGATCTGGCTGGATCTGGATCCGCACAAGCTGATGCAGACATTTACGCCGCGCGAACGTGAGAAGCGTTTCGGGCTGGAGGGTGATGTGGACAAGGAGGAGTATCAGCGGAATGTGGCACGTTTCCATGCGGAAGCGCTGGGCAAACTGCATTCGCATGTCCAGGTGTTTGTGAAGAGCCTGCAACAGAGTTGGGCTCTGTTCCCCAGCTCCCTGCGTTGGCTGCTGCAAACGCTGAGCCAGCAGCTGCGTCAGTCGCTGACACACGAGGAGCAGGAGATCCGGCACCTGCTCACAGACCTGGTCTTTACACACTTTATATCGCCAGCGATAGCTAGCGCTGATCTGTTGGGCATCATCGATGTGAATGTCAGCGATCGAATGCGGCATAATCTCAATCAGATTGTGAGGCTGCTGCAGCGTCTGGCCCTGAACGATGAGGATAGCGAACTGGTGCAGCTGATGGATCTATTGATGCTGGGACAGACGGGTGAGGATGTGGTGGCCATATTGCCGCAGCAAAGTGACTTTGAGCGCTCCCAGCTGGCCATCAATCAGAGGGAATTGGGACAGTTTGTGGAATTCTTTCGGTTACTCAGTGTCCGGGAGGAGTTCGATGTATCGGCGGAGGAGAGGCAGCGACTGCATAGAATACTCGGCAGGATACCCAAGCAACAGCAGCAGCCGCAGGCACAGGATGTGGTCCAGGAGGTGAGTCCCGATAAGGCTAAAAAAGGTAGCAACAACTTCATGAGGCTGGGCAAGGCCACCAAAAAGAAACTGGCCAAGGGCATGAGCTTCAGCAGTAACCACAATGCCGTGACCGCCGTGGAACCGCCCTTGACTAATGGCCAAGCTCTAGCCGCTCCAACAGCGAATGGAGGCGGCGGCGCACCCGATCTCGATCATAGCAACTCCTCGCACAGTGGCAGCAACACCAGCCTAAGTTCCTGCGGTGCCACCATCCCAGTAGCCCCGGAACAACCCCTTCTCATCGATGAGACTCGTTCCACGGGCTCCGATCCCGTTCTCATCTTTAGCCTGTACAATGCGGGCGCCAAATCCAAGCTGAAACCGTTGACAGAAGAGGAAGTCCTTAAGATGAACTGCATCGGTCAGGATGGCAGTAATCTGCTGCCAGCCGTGGTCACCCACACAGCCCCCCTGGCACCCTCGTCGAACAACGATGATGTTAGCAGTTTGGAGGCAATGAGGAGGCCCCAGGATGATGCCTCCATTGGGAATTCGGATAATTTGGAGGCAATTAGCGAGGCGGCGCATTCGGTGGCCAGTTCTTTGGACTTGGAAGAGCAGCAAGAGCGGGATGTCCACGAAAATGAAGATAACCTATCGGATATGGTGTCGGCGAATGTTTCGGGGCGGGGCACGCCCAATATTAGTGGCAGGGATACGCCCTCCTCTCAGGTAACGGATGGCGGCGATGGCACTGGCGGCGATCCCCTGGGACAACATCATCATCATCACCATCATCATCATCATGGCGTGCATTCGCGGGCGGCGGCCAATAATCCGCAAATGCAAAAGATGCTACTCTCCAAGGCCCGTTCCGACATCGATGATAAGTTCTGCAAGTTTGAGCTGAAGAAATTCGAGGGCGATGAGAATGTGAGCATCATTTCGGATACTTGGTCGACGGATGTCCTAGCCTCGGACTCGGAGAATACGCTGGATGCCACCGGGAGTGAACGGGGTGGCGGTGACAGGAATTTCTCCACACCGCTAATACCCTCCGCTGTGGTCCTGCCGGGCGATAATAACTTTGTGGTGGAGGCCCTGGCTAGAGCTGGGGCTGGTGTGGTTGTCGGTGGTGTGGTCGTTGTCGGCGGTCCCCAATTGGATGCCTCCGATCAGCGTTCGGAGAGCAATTGGAGCACCGATGTCTTGGCCAGCGATTCGGAGAAATTGGCCGAAATCGATACGGATGACAATGTTTCCATAACGGCCAAATCGGATACGACAGCACCGCAGGCGCCCGTTCTCCTGGACGACGACGATGAGGATGAGGATGAGCAGACACCCGGCAGCAGTGGCGATGGTGATCCAGACCGGGATCGGGGCAATCATAGCGAGCGTAGCCAAGAGGATTCAGCCTTCTTTGATGCCGTCAACTCGTACGACGATGCCAATCTGTATTTGGGCGCCTCGTCCCTGGCCAGGAGTTCGGTGCGGACCAGCTACCATGTGATGGGGGGCGAGAGCAGCTTCCAGCAGCAGTACAAGTGCAGTGGCGCTGATTCCAGTGGACGCAAGACCACACCCTTGATGGGCACTTCCTGTATGCGCCGCCAGACATCGGCGGAGAGCAGCATCAGTAATCAGAGCCTGAATATGGAGGAACCACCGCCGCCGCGTCATCATCACAGGGATAGGGATAGGGATAGGGAGCGGGAGCGGGATCACCATCATCGAGATCATCATCATCATCATTACCGGGAAAGGGAGAGGGAGAGGGAGCGGGAGAGATCGGCCCTCAAGAAGAAGCAGAAACACCAGCAGGAGAAGGAGAAGGAGAAGCATCGGGATCTTATCGATTTCAGTGATTGCAGTGAGGACAAGGAGGAGCTGCAGCGAAATAGGGAGGCGGATCAGCCGCCCGGCCTAGTGCAGCAGCTCTTGGACATGTTTAACCATGACGAACAACAGGCGGGAGGTAGCTCGCCCAATGTGGAGCACCGTCGCATTTCCATTGAGCAGCGTTCGGCCATCATTGATGGCAGAAGGAATGGCATTCTGGCGGGGAGTATGCGCCGGCACCAGAGCTTAAACTATGAGAACCATGAGATTATGCTGAATTCCATGTTGCCCAAAACCGATGATGACAAGCAGGAGATGCTACTTTGTGTGCAAACGCAGCAACTGCAATTGGAGGAGGATCAGAGGGCTAGTGGCTCCGGAGTGGCTAGTGTCGTCTTGCGTTCCGCTGAGGCGGAAGATGCAGCGGCTGCTGCTGGCGGCGGAGGAGGAGGTGGTAGTGGCGGCGGCGGCGGCGGCTTGAAGCCACCCACTAAGGCCACCGGAGCCATACCAAAGAGCATTAGTTTCGATGCCAGTGCGGATAAGGAGAAGCAGCCCTATCATCGGGATAGGGAAAGGGATCGGGAGAGAGACAGGGAACGGGACAGGGACAGGGACAGGGAGCGGGAACGTGACAGGGAAAGGGAAAGAGAGAGGGATCGGGATCGGGAGAGAGATCGCGATCGGGATCGTGATCATCACCCGCACAGTGCTGGCATTTTCAACAAACTGAAGCAGGGCATCTTTAAGAATCGCCGTGCCACCAGCGCCACTTCCAAGAGTAACCCCGTGGCCATACCTGTCGCCGCCCCTTCCGTTGCCACTGCCTCCGTGGATCATCGTAGCGTCAGCTTTGATCCCAACGATAACCACTTTGGCAGCCATTACTGTGATACGAGCGAGGATATCCTGGCCAAGTACCGGCGCAAGGTGAGCAGCTCCAGCGAGGCCACCAACTCGGATTCCATGGCCAATAATAATGGTCATGGCGTGCGCCTGGGCGGCAGCGCAGCCTCTCCAGCCGGAGAGCTGCACAAGCACATGAATGGCGGGTGAGTACTTAATCTTAGCCGATGATTTCCAAAGAGACACAACATGTATTCCCCAAATTCCGGCAGCCACCTGCCCGGCGTGGCCTTTGGCAGCGTGAAGCAGAAGCTGCGAACAGTGCTGTCCCGGACGGATCTGCATAGCGGTGACTTCCGGCAAACGTCCACCTCCACCTCCACCACGATGGCGACACCGCTGCAAATCTATCTGCAAATCCAGCTGGCGCAATGCACCAGCCTTCAGCGTCTGCCCCAGATCTCGCATGTGGCCGAGGCCCTGCGCTGTTTGGCCCAACTTGAACGACCGCAGCATGGCCAGCTGCTGACGGAGTTGCAGCGCGACTTGGAGCGGCGACAGAGCTACCTGCAGTACCTGATGCGACATCGCCAGCAGCTGCTGCTGCGCACGGAGCAACTCGAGCAGCTAGAGGCACGACTCAGTGGAGAGGCGCGCAGCTGTCAGCGCTGCCTCCTGCAGGCCTTGGTGCGCATGTATCTGGCCTGGGCACGCCAGCAGACGAAGCTGGAGGAGTTCCAAACCGAATTCGCCCAGCTGCGAGCCAGCGATGAGCGCGTCGAGCTAACCGAAGAGTTTGTGGACAGCCTGCTGCAGGAGCTGCGTACCAGTGCCGATCTTCAGGATGACTGGCAGCTGGACGCCGCGCGGGTAGCCATCGAACGGATGCTTCTCGAACAGATGTACGAGCAGGTCATGTTCCCCAACGAGGATGCGGATGTGTCGCGCGACGAAGTCCTCTCCGCTCACATTGGCAAGCTGCAGAGATTCGTGCATCCGGCTCATCCGTCGCTGTGCATTGCCCAGGAGTATTTGGGCGAAGCCCCCTGGACGTTCGCCCAACAGCAACTGTGTCACATGGCTGCCTACAAGACGCCGCGCGAGAAGCTGCAGTGCATCATCAAGTGAGTAGAAAAGTAATGAATTTTATAAGGGAGTAACAGGATCCTTGATAGGATCGGAGTACTCCAAATGAAATGATTAAGTAATCATTGTTCTAGACCATCCCACTCCCCCCAAATAATGCAAGTTGCAATCATTTAGCTGAACCCCATCCTCCCCCTACGTAATCAAAACCTATATTCTCTTATAACCCTCATTTTTAACCCTCATCTCCTACCCAGCTGCATCTCGAGCATCATGAGCCTGCTGCGCATGTCTAGTGGTCGCGTACCCGCTGCCGATGATCTTCTGCCTGTGCTCATCTATGTGGTGATAATGGTGAGTGTTTTCCCAGGCATATCAGGATCCATGATGCCGCACAAAACTAATATTTGATAACCCAAATGGCAGGCCAATCCCCCCTATCTGTTGTCGACCGTGGAATACATTAGCTGTTTCCTCAGCAAGAAGCTGGTGGGCGAGGATGAGTTCTACTGGACGCTTTTCGGGTCCGTGGTGAAGTTCATCAAGACAATGGACTACCTGGATTAGCAGTAGTGGTGACCCGTCGTCAATCGATCCTCCAACGATATTTTTTTGTAGTAATTAGATTGGATGTTTTTATGTATTTTGTAGAATTGTTTACAGCGGAACACACTCCCCCAAATCTTTGTCTGATATTGTTTATTGTACAAAAATTTGCTTAGTTGATGAGAATTGTAATCGATTGTAATCGAAATCAAAGCGATTGATACCGATAAATCGTGTTCAATCTAAAAGGGACAAAAATGCCAAGAATGCTGAACAGTGAGAAGAGAAGAGAGATCTAGTTTTAGGAGAACTTTGCATGTATGCTGTATACGCTAAAGGGCCTCGCCTGATGGCTAACTACCCCATCATGATGACATATAGTGAACGTAATTGTGTATTCTTATGTGTATATTACCAACAATAACTAGAGAACATATTCTTCTATTTATATATATTTACATGCATGTTTATCATCGGTCTAGCCTCTGTCATATAAGTATGTTTCGGATACACGAACTGCAACTTAATATTCCTTATTGTGTAACACAAAATAAAAGTCAATATAGAAAACACAAATCGATGGTTTGCATTATTTTATCAAAGGGTAAAAGGGTCTAATAAAATAGAATACAAATTGAATAAATTACTGAAATTGTTTTCCCAAATAGGGAACTCACCCCTATGTTACAAATATTGCTTGATTCAATATTAATCAATTATATCAAACAGAGAATCAATTAATCGCACTTACATATACCGCAACGTTAAAATATGGTTGTGTTATCGACTTTTGTGTCAAATATCGACCCATCATCGATATATTTATATTTCCCTCCATCCCTTTGTTTGAACATCTAGGGGTTTTCTGGGTTTGGGTAAAGACAAATTAATAATAAGACGCGAAACGCCCATTGAATTGTCATATAGAAGCTTTGTTTCTGCTAGCGACAAGATGCGGGCGCACATATTTATCTTCTCTTTGGTTTATAATAAATAATTATTATAATGAAATATACATTATTGATAGCTCTAATGGCGTGATCTTACAAAATAAACCATATTGTCGTTGAAGTAATTCTTATCCCCTAGGGTGGGGAGTGGCTCTTTGTCCGATAGTTTATGTTTTGAATTATCTGTTCTTTCTGATTCCCCCCAAAATACTAGGTCTGAAAAGGAAAGGAAAACCTTACCCATACACAGAAAGAAAGAAAAGCAACTTGGTAGACACATTTACAGTACAGCTTTGTATATATTTTTCATTAGGCTCATCCACCCCTTGCCCTTCATTAATAATATTACAATTTGACTTTTTCGTTCGTTCGGTAAGTGTATATTCGAAAATATAATATATACTATAAAAAAAATATTAAGGAAAGCGGTCAATAAATAAACAACCAAGTATGTACAACTAAAAAACGTTTCACGTAATACTTTTCAGTGAGAGATAATATTGCACAATAATTGCATTGCATTGCGTTTGGGTGATAACTTAAAGAGAAGCTAAGCTAAGCGCGCGTTTACAAGGCCTTAATAAATTACAAATTATACATTAATAAATAACAAATAAACAGTATATTATATAATAGGCAGATGAGTAAAGAGTAACCGAAGATTAAGGTTAAGACTGGTGACTTGCAACTCGATTTGAATGTCTTTCGAGTACAAAGTGAGCCGCGTCGTTAAAAACCAGAGCTTGCAAATAACAGTTGAGAGCAAAAGAAGAAAAACAGAAAGAAATAACGGTTGACCGCTGACTAAAGAGAGCTGACTATTTGCTCAAAGGGTCCGTAAATGAGACTTATTTTGTGAGAACGGTTATTTGCGAGCTCTGCTAAAAACCATTTAACTTTATCAACTAACAAAGCGTGGAAGGAATATATATATATCCTATATATATCGCCTGTATAATATAAGTAGCTGAGTCGGAAGTCTGGGCTGTGACTAAACATGTACAATGGGAACGAACATCTGGCATAAGCGTCTTAATTAAAAATTTGATCGATTTCGTCTTGGGATTTCTTGGGTTTGGGTTCTCGTTTTTAGGCCATTAATAGCTCCTCGTGCAGACCGTCGGTATCCAGGGATTTGTTCGATTTGAACATAAAGTTGTTGTCGCTGGAGGAGCCCTGCGACTTGGAGCTGGAGGTCATGTTGTACAGATCATCGAGATCTTGACTGCGCCGATAGCTGAAAGAATGCGAAATAATTATAGAGGGGATTTGGAGATAAAGATGGAGATGGATAGAAATGAAAAGATTGAAAGATGAGAAGATGGAAATATGGCAAGATAGAACGATGGGAAGATGGAATGGGAGATGGGAAGAAGGATATAGAAAACAAGATGAAACTCACGTGCTGAGTGGCCTACTATAGGTGGACATGGCCGGACTGGCCGGATTATTGTTGCTATTGTTGCTATTGCTGTCATTATCGGCATTGTCATTGTTATAGAGATCGTTGCAGTTGTCCAAATACTCGGATCGTAGGTACGTGTCCAGATCGTTGTCGCACTCATCTTCCTGATCGGCATAGTCCTGCTCATTGTCCTGATCCTGCTGGGACTCCACCATGCACAGCCATTGTGAGTTGTGATTGCGGAACTTTTCCAACTGCAAAATAAAGGAAAATTAAAAGGAAATAGCAACGGGTAACTTTTGCAAAAGGAATATAACCTCCAATATTTCAAATACGTGGTTGTTACTTATCTTGATATTACAAAGTCTTAAGAAATCAAAGTTGCACAGCTAGTTCAAACTCACCTTAATCCGCTTGGCCCACTCAGTGTCACTGATGGCTATGATGTCCAGGCAATAGTCGCAAACCTTGCGTATCTCCTCGTTCTTGTCGTGCATTAGATCAATGAGATAGGCCGGTGACTCTGTCTCCTTGATCATGTATTCCCTGGTGCTCTCATGCCGCAATATCTGCTGGAACACGAATATAATTTGCAGCACAATCTCATCATCCTCCTGCTTGGCCTTGAGCAGCTCAATCAGCGAAATGACCACCTTGGCCCGACAGAAGAGCAACGCGCACAGTTCATCGCAGGCACAGGTGCCCAGGTAAACGATGGTGTCCAGTACGAGATCATCCAAGCGGGAGCACGGCACCAATAGCTGACGTATCCAAGGTATAAGCTGAAAGTTCTGCAAGATCTGCGAGTAATCCAAATCGGTCAGTGCCAGATTACCCAAGATGCCCAGACATTCCACAACGAAAGCCTCATCGTCGCAAATGGTGAGAATGCGTGCCAAATCCCCGACATAGTCGATGAACTGCGTCTGCAGGGATTCGTGCTGCGAGAGATTCCGCAACAACTTCATTAGCAACGCATCCTGATACTTGAACGCCCGATCCATCAGACTGTGCAGCCGCTGGCCCTCGACCATGATCTGGGCATTCCGCCGGTTCAGTGACAGATTAATGCACAGGGCAATCAGATCCAGATCGACTTTGACATTGAGGTTGAGAATGATGGCATCGGTGGCCATTTGAACGCATTCCGTTTGCGTAAACATACCCTTCACCTTGTCGTCGAGGCTCATGTGATACAGGATCTTAACGGCGATGCCGTGATGCTTCTCATCGTTGATAAACATCACCAGCATGGGCAGATAACCGGCGGAGATCATCTTGCGACGCAGTCCCCCGTCAAACGATAGATTGAAGACCAGCTTCAGGGTGACCTGCACCAGATCGGTGTGCGTGCTCTGAAATAAGCGCGGCAGCTTGGCGACAATATTCAAAGCGGCCATTTCATCCTTGTTATCGCCCACAATCGACAGCTTTTTGAGGAAGGTGCTGACAAGCATCAGCAGATCGATATTCTGGCGATCCAGCGCCTTGACCAGCATCTTAACAATATGCTTGCGCCGCATCTTCTCCTCCAGCTTCACATTCTCGGCCATGTTCAGCAATAGGTAAAAGGCCACGCGCAGCAGCTGCTCTTGCTTCTTGGCGAAGATCTTTAGCTGCTTGTTCAGCCGATCGATCTCCTCCTTCTTTACTTTCGGATCGTTTCGGTCCAGCAGCGACTCGTTGCTCTGGCTCTGGCCCGCTGCCTTGAATTCAGCGGGAAGAGCTGCAGCTGCTGCTGCTGCTGCTGCGGGCGGATCACCGCCGGCACCGGCGCACAATGCCTCGTGGTAGCTGCTATTCAGTATCTGGCTCTTGATCAGCGACGATGACATCGAACCGTGGAAACTGCTCCAGTTGCCCGATTTGGGACGCTGCTTTAGCTCCGGAATGCGACGACGCGGTGGTTCCATCTGCCATTTAGTTATAAGCATATATATATATAAATAAATCTATTTAAAGGCGAGTATATAGTTTAGTTCACTTACCTCCTTGGGCTTCTCCTCGTTCATTATGTCGAGGAAGTCGTCGGTGCTGCGATTCAGCTTCTCTTTGCTGGCCTTGGCCGAGTGGGGAGTGGAGCAGCCATTCGGTTGCTTGCGCACATCCAACTCATTACGCATCGTTTCGTAGCGACGGAGCTCGTAGTCGATCACATCCATGCAAAGGGAGCCGATCTGAAAGAGCGAAGAATTAGAAAAGGAAGAACAAGTACACCCATCGCAAATAAAAAAAGCCACACCTCGAAAATGTATGAACAGAATTATCGATATTTTGTTTGATATATCGATATTGATATATATATTTGTTTGATATATGATATCCATCGATATTCTGTTTGATATATCGAACATAATTCGAAAAGAGACCACTAAATAAATTATATTAAATTTGTTGCATATTTTTTAGTTAATATAGATATTTTCCAGTTAAATTTCGATATATTTCGATATCTATAATGTCGATATATCAAAGTTAACGATATTTTCGATAAGAGATTGTGTATCGGCCTTTTCCTTTTTCGATATATACTTTTTAATCGATATTTCGTAATTTTTAAGCCCTTTCCCTCTACTCACCTTATACTGCACGATCAGCGGATGGAACTTGGTGTAGGTGGAGAAGCAGAAGAAAATGTAGATGATGTTGGTGGAGAGATCCAGAGATTTGCGCCAATCTTCGCGCAAGACACGCGATAACGCGCTGAGGCAGGCTTCTAAAAGTTAAATAAAATTCGATTTTCCCATCTTCCAGCAAAGTTTCTAAAGTTCGAACCATTCTTTTCCAGCTCCTCGAGATTATCGGGATTTCGTGCCATTTGTAGTATCATAGCCGAGCCCCGGATGCGTTCGCCCAGCTCCTCGTACAGCAGCTCCACATATTCGTCAATGTTGTTGATGGACACATCCGCTGCAGGCTGTGTGGCAGCGCTCAGTGCACTGGAGCCACCATTGGTGGCCACAGCCACTGATCCGCCAGCATTGCTGCTACCGGTGCTGCCCGTCAGAGATGCTACGCTGCTATGCGATCTGGCCGAGGAGCGCGTATGTGAATTGTGGAGCGCCGCCGATCTCCGGCTGTGTGTGTTGTTATCCGGAATATCTAAAAATAACATTAATTTAGTGAACTTGCTACACTGTATCTAAGCTTGTGGGTATATTACCATTACTGGCATTATCCTTGCGATTCTTCAGGTAAAAGATAATCTGCTCGACATCATTTAGCTGGGACTTGTGAATGAGATCGCATTTCTCCACCACCTCGCGGGCCAGAGCCGCTGGATCCGTTTTGGCATTCAGCGATCGAAGTCTGATGATTTTCTGACAGTGCTAATCAAAGAAATAAACATAGTTTATACAATACACTTGTAACTACATTAGTTAATAAATATTAAAGGCAAAAGGCTGGCATAATGACTCCTCCTACATATATATTTGATGGCGGTGACTTTTATCTTTGTAAAATATTTAAAGTAATTATCATAATTTGCTTTAATTGAAAGATATGTTTAAATAAATAGCTTTAAGCCAGCGAGTTATCGATAAGTTTAAATGTTATCATCTCCAGCGCATCTCTCTTGTACAACTTACACCGATCATCGATGATACATGGGGTCTAGAATAAGCCTACAAACTAATAGTTATTGGTAAAAACTATCTTACTTTTATGTGATATTTTCCTCGATTGCTTACAAAGGCAGAGAACCTTTGAAAGCAGCTGTTCAATTTCAATATACTTTGAAATTTAGTCATTCAGTCGTATAGGGAATACCCAAATTAATATATAATATAAACTAGGGACTAACAGGTAAACATTTATATTTAAACAAGCCCTAGTTCAGTCATAAAAGTATTTATAAACATATAGGCCTCCCGCAAATATATATGTATGTATATATTCTTTATTTATTACTTATTTTTTAACAGTTCGTCAAGTTTGTAAAATGAGGAAATAGGAATTCTTCTATCATAATTTTACGGTTGGCAAGATTTCAGTTAAATAAACGATGAAATGATTTACTATTTATTTATGTTTTTGGTCATAAACAATCAACGAAAAGACACCAAAAGCGTAAGAGGCAAGAAAACGTGAATTGGGGTTATTTACCCGACCAGAGTCAGGCCAACCGTTTTTGGATTTCGTTTACTTTTTTGGTACTCGTTTGTCCGATTACTCATTTACTCGCCACTACTCGATACTTGAGCGCGACCCGTCATCGACCCCGTTACGTTATCGATTGGCCCCCGCTCAATGCCATCCTTTGCCCCCAACCTCAACCCTTTACCATACACACAGCAAATTTTGAAATACCGCTGTTTTTTTTTTTATGTTAAAAATGTCTATTAGTTTGCTATTATGTCTTGAGTAATTAACTTAATGACAACTTCTAGATAGATTGGGTTGAGCGGTTGCTCGTTGAGGATCATCAGATGAAAAAGGAAAAAAATACATATGCTCATAGTAATATTTAATTTTTTGTGACAATTATAGGTGGGGGACAATAAATAATCTTCAATAATCTAATAATTAATTAAAAGTTCCCTTAATACTACACATCTAGATTATACACTATATTCCCTCAGTGTAGGAATAACCACTGAGACAAATTTACATGATTTACTCATGTATGTATGTACATATGTACATATGTATATGTATGTATGTATGTGTACCTTCTTCTCCTCGATCATCGGGTTGTTGGGCTCCCCGAAGACCGTGGCCTCCAATTGGTAGTTGACAATCAGCGCCTTGTCCGTGGGATGAGGCTCAATGGAACCGCCTTTCCACCTCCTGGTTGTTTGTTGTTTATCCGTTTTTATTTATTTTTTTTTTTTGTTGTTTGGAGAGAAATTGTTGTTGGATCAATCATACATAAATTATGCGGGTCAATGCGTAATGAGGTAATAATGTGCTCCTTGTCTCTCCTCTCAATGAGTAATGTCCCGTTGCAAGTTGTTATTTTTGGTGTTCTTCGCTCTTACACGCGCACACACACACACACACACACAGACTGGGTAACAAAAGGTTGCGGCAAGTGGAAAATCAATAACAACAACACGGTAGTGTGAGAGAGAGGGAGAGAGACAGGGCAAGGTGAGTGGGTTTTAGTGTATCTTTCTGGTTTCTGTTTTGTGCTTTTTTTTCGCTATTTCTTTTGTTCTGTCACTTGTACATACACCCACACAACAATCACTGGGCACTGTATACATACGCACTTTTTAATAAACTTGGCGTCATCATTTGTTTGCATTGTTGAAGAATGCTCTGCTTTTGTTGTTGCTGCTGCTGCTACTTTGGAGGTGGGCGACGGCGACGGCGGTGGGCTTATAACGGTAACGGCGGCGCCCGCACTAACGACACTTTTCTGCAGCAACAATTGCCTTTTTTGCGCTCTCTTTTGCTCGCACAAATCGCCGGCAATCGCATTTATTATGTAATAGATGTAGTGTATCACAATTGGCAGCAGCACCAAGCCCGAGACTATTTGGAAAATTAACAAAACAAATTGCATGCGACATGCGACGACAGATCCAATTGGAACTAGAGGTGCAAATAAAATCGTTCTCCCAATCGATGTTTTGAGCTACGATATATCGATACATCATATCGATGAATCGATTTATATTCACGTTCTTACTTTATCATGGAAAGTTCAAGACTTTTCTATTGTTCAGGTACGTTATGATTAAAATATGTGCTTTAATTGTTGATTATTTGTCGTTTTCTATCAATGGTTTTAATAATTGATTGAAAGGTGGCGAACCTGGCTATCTAACCGCCTGGAAAAGGGACTCTTGACTTTTGTGGTGCTGCCAGATCGCATAATTCCTTTGGGGGTAGTTGCCAGACTGGGCGTGTTAATCTAGAGAAATTTAAATAAAAAACCGAAATAACTAATAAACTACACACATGCCACATAGCTGTCATTCAATTGATATACAAATTAATAGAGATTTTCAGTTGCCAGTATAAAGTAACACATAAACGTGAAAAGCTTAACAAGCACATTATTGATACTGACAAATAGCAAGTTCGATTTTTAAAAAACCCCCAAGATGGATAATTGTGAAAGCGATGTCTCCCAGATGCAGCTGGGAAAACCCCTGCTGAAGCGAAACAAGGAGCTGGAGACACAGATTAAGGAGTACAAGTTCAAGGCGGCCGAGCAGGAGTGCAAGATAGTGCACCTGAAGCAGCGTTGCGTCGAACTGGAGAAACAGTTGACGATGCAAGAGAACCAAGCTGACAGCAGTGCCCACCAGAAAATGATGACCATGCACATGCAGCTCTCACCTCCGGAGGACGTCCGACAGGGCCTGATGTGCAGTCGCTGCCTGCGAAACATCAACGAATATATCAACAATCTCGATAAGATTTCTGATGACGATGAGAGGAGCATGCTCACCGATAGCACCTACGAGTTTAGTCACAGTGAGATTGAAGACAGCATCCGGAAGCCCGGTGACAATCTCGAATTGAACACCATCAAAAGCTCAAATCCTAATCGCGATCTAGTCGCGATATACGAGGCTCTTTTGGAGGTGCAGCGGACTTCCATTGCCCCGAAAACCCTTGTCGGTGCCAAAGAGACAAGTAACTTGAATTCCCCTGAGCCCCAACAGAAGCAGAAGCGCAACATTGTCACCAGCTCAAAGAAATCTGTGGTAACGACAACGTCACTTCCTTAATTAAATTTAATTATTATTCATTCATTTATTCTGGCGCTAGTCACAAAAATATGATTGTAACAATAAGTGTAATTTCATTTTATTTATTTATAGACAAAAAAGACACTAACTGCAACTGCTAGAGATAAGTTGATTCCATCAGTTGTCTTTGGCGCCGTAAAGGAGGAATCCCCGATCATGTCCAGCCAGTCCATAGCCATTTCCGAGTGCGTTAAGAAGCTGAAGAGCAAAACGTCCAAACAGCAGATACTATCCGTCTCTAGCTCTGTGAAACCCGCCTCCAAGCAGGGATCTTCTATCTGGGAGCCGTCGAGCATGGAACCCATCGTGGAGAATGTAGGTGTGCTGACGCCCCTCAAGCGGGAACCTCTCGAGTACATGGCAGTGGGCATCAAGAAAAAAAATCGGCGGAAGCATCGCAACCAGATCACCCAAAATCGTGTTGACCTATTAGATTTCCGAGACAATGCGTCCCGGAAGAGTCCTCTGGGTCAGGAGAGTGCCTCGGCGCCATTCAATGAGAACTTTGCTCCATCGTCGTCGATGATTTCCAATCAAAAGGTGTCCTATGCCAAAGTACTGCGACGAGCCGACTAATCCCCTCCCAAACTGTGACATATATGTACATATGTATATAATATCTTCAAGATTGAAGCGATAAGTCTGTATTTAGAATATGTAGAGCATTTTTTACCAAAATCGATATTTTTGTTTATCAATAATTTCAAATACCTTTTTACTTGATGCCTAAAATAAATTGCCTGTACTCGTAACCTTACGTGTTTATTCCCTTGCTGAATGTGCCTTATTTAGTACGATACTTCTTAGTATATATCTGCTATATGATATAGTAGTTCGATTTGTATTTAAGATATAGTGGTACGTTTTATAAACTATTTCATTTTCATATTTCCTTATAAAAAATGTGGGGGAATTCCCTTGTAACGAAACAGTTTACAGTTGTAAACGAACGAGATGGGGAACTATCCTCATCAAAACCAAGCCCAGAAATGGCCCAAAATACAATTATTACGACTTCCCAAAAGCCTAAATACCTCTAAAGGAGTCATCTACTCAAACGACTTATGGAATATAGACGAAAGTGAAATCTTGGAAGACTTAAAACCTTAAAAAAGTTGTTAATAGATCCAAAATGAAATCAAAAACAACTACAAAATAATGTATGTATATTAGGCATTCTAGTTAATCTCTTGTTAGTCTTTTTATCTTTACAAAGACAGAGTACTTGTCTGGGTGCTCATATCTTGTTGTTCTCTGTGCGTGCCACATAAATATTTACATATGTAGACTCATTATCTTTCAACCGAAACATAATCCGACCGAAGTGCAAATTGTTCTGCTCTTCACGAGAATAATGTGGAGTGTTGGATGCGTTTTTGATGCAGTGACTGCCGCAGCTGGCTTAAATCAATCCCAGACTTTGCCGTTAATGTTCGGAGGCGGCATTAATATCATTCGGCCCGGCCCCCGAGGGACCAGCCACATGTGCAATTTGGCCCGGCCGCCGAGGACAAATGTCAGCAAAGGCAGTTTTTCACATTTTCAGCGATTTCCCACCCTTCCCACGGAGTCAACGCGGTCGTCGACTCGCTGTTGTGATAGATGTAACACGTACCTATAACTGGATAAAGGACAAGGGACGAAGGACGAAGGATGAATGGGGTGCATTAATCGCCGCACGATGAGCACGCTCGCTGATGGCTGTCGCAGATGATAATGGCAATACAACTGACTGCACAATGAGCTGACCATATGCGCACATAGACAATAAAATACGATGGGTGGTGGGGTGGCACAGCCGCCCATCGGCCTACATAGTATTACCTACCGCCCCATCCCCTTCGGAAGGCAAGTGCATCTGACATTGGGCAAAAAAGTCTGTAAGCGGCAGCAGTAGGCCCCGGCAGTCAATGGACAAACGTAGCACATTTAATGAACATGCTGACATGAGTTATTGCTCGTTTGTTCGTTTGTTCTCTTCTTTTTTTTTTTGTTGTTTTTTTGACAGATAGGATACCCTTAAGGACGGGTACAAACACTTTATTGGCACCAATTAAATATACCAAATGTACATGTATAATCAGGGATGCCACAGAAATGGACATGGAATTGAAAGCAATTAAAATTTTCCTCGCAATTGTCCCTTAAAATGTTATATCTTGAGTTCTGCCCATTGGTTAATAGGATATTATAATTTGCAGGCTCTTTATACCCTTACTGATAGCTATCCGACCTAAAAAAATATTAATTCTCGATAAGCTTTTGTTCGATAACCCTGTTGGAATTTATCAAAACGAGAAAGACTAACAGAGTGCTTCAAAGCAACGAATAGTGCTGTAAAGCGCAAACCCACACAACGCATTTCACTTGAAACAGCTCAAAGACTTGACAGGAAGCCTAGGCTGCTGTTAATCTTTGCGGTAGACAACCAAATATATAAAGCAAATAAGCAGCGACCTTAACTGATGGCAAACTTTTTGTTTAGTCATAAACGATTAAATGGGTAACTTTAAAACGTAGATTATAGTAATAAAATGCCCATCAGATGACCCGTAAAAGCTCGCTGGCAAGTGTATCCAGAATGTCAACGTTTTCCATTATTATTTTATTTCTCTCAATTCTTTCTGACAACGAAATATGGCGAATCAAATGCACAGCTGTTGGTGGCTTTTTCACTTGGCGATCCACACGGGCCCGAATGCAAATTATATTTCGCATTAACTTTGATGGAGATGAATACCGAATTCCGGGACACAGACACAGAAACATGCAAGACTTTAACAAAAAAAAAAAAAAAAAATAAGGTAAAACACCCCAATATCAGACCAGAATCGGGGATCTCTGGGGAATGAGTATTACTATGTAGTAATGTTCATAAATACATTTGAATGTACACTTATGAAAATATTAAGCAAAATATAAATATAAAACTACGCGAAGTTTGCCATAAAGTAAGAGAGCATATCTCCATGCAAAAATATTATTTTGTTTACGATTTTTATTATATTTTTATGGTACTGTTAAAATTTTGCCTATTGATAAGAATAATTGGGTTTCTGCCGTGGGAATCTGAAAGCTAACATTAACAGGGACAAAACTCCCTGTCAAGTCTGTAACGGTTCGATAAAAAAGAACAGATTTCAGATATCCAACAGAAGAAGAGCAGAAGACAATAAGCTGTTTTGATTACAGTGTGATGTGCGCACCTAACAGCACTCATATAGCCTTTCTCGTTCGGTTAAATTACAAACATGTAGACAATCAACTTGCTTTAACGACAAGTTTAACTGGCATTTACGCAAGTCTTCCTATAAATATAAAAAAGGTTATAAATTCAAATAGAAATTTAACTGTATTTGTAAAAATGTGTTTCTTTTCGCTTTAAAACAGATTGTTTTTGATTTTACAAATACGAATGTACGAAATACATATTACGGACTTTTACGGCAATTTGTGATAACGATTTTGATGAGTGTATACACCCCAAACCCAACCCCAATCCCTATGCCTGGTACTATCCACGAGACAAAATGCCAAGTCAGACAGATGCAGACGTATCTCATTTACCATTCCGTACTTTGTGCTCATCTTTATTTCTTGGCAAGTCGTGTGCAATTCATTAAGGCGAAATCTGCTCGAATGCGAATAATGCAAATTGCTCTATTTTCATTCACAACGACTGGTATTTTGGGGAGGGGAGCTTGGGGGATGGATGCATGCGTCCGAGTTGCAACTTGCAACAATCTGCCAGAGTCGACGACAAATTTATTTGTGGAGCGAGGCGGGGCATGAGCATCAATGAAAATGCTGTTCAAGCAGTTGTCTCCCAGGCATTTTGCACTAAAAGTTCAAAAATTCCATTAATTATACCCGGCGAAGAGTTCGGCTTCGCTTTCTTCTCCGCTCTGGTTTCTTTATTTTATTTCTTCCCGTTCAGCTTCTCTGCTAATTTTTCAAGAATTTGAAATTTCTTAATGGCCTCTCGCTTGGCCACCGATTTCTAGTAGAGGCATGTGGTGGGGCAGGGGGGTTTAGCAGGAGGTTGCAACAGCATTTTCCGAGCGGGGCCAAATGCAGCCTGTTTGTCTGAGACGCCAAAACCTAACCCCTGCCACCAGAAAAGCACTCGGCACTCGGAAAAATAAACGCAATAATTATACTGATAGTTGGGGATTATCCCCTGTTTTTTTTTTTTAATAAATCCATCCGAGATATAAGCATTTTCTATAATTCCAAAAATACTTGGAGGAATTTAGAAAATTAAAGGGGTTTTAAAACACTTAAAAGGGTGTCTAAATTATGCTACCACATTTTACATCTTAAAACTTAATTTGGTAGCTCAAAAAATGTATTACATACTCTTAGATACATTTTTAAAGGTTTCAAAACTCTAGGGATTTCGGGAGCACTATATTAAAGCTGTCATAGAACCGATCGGATAATTAATACCATTATAAGATACAAATTTGTTTAACTTTGTTATTTGTTATGTACTCGTATGAGCAACTTTAATACTTAGTATTATTTGTCATAGTAATCCCGTGATTTGATTTGAAACCGGTATCCAGCTCCAGCTTCTCGACATAATCTCCTTTTCCACTTTTTTTTTAATTAAATTAAAATCAATATTCTCGCTCCATATTGTTTTTCGGTGTATAGGCTTACCCCTATCGCTATTTACTTCCCCCGTTCCCTTCCCAGGGCCGGATGTGCTCATTGTGCTTCATTTTCATTTCTACTTACATGTCTGCCCGCTCCCTTTTACTCCCCCCTTCTGCCCGCTCATTAATGCTCCGCCGGAAGCGCCCATCTGCTGCCGGACTTCGGGTTGCTGGGCAAGAGGACAGGGGAACCAGAGAAGGCGGAGTCGGTGGGATGGGTGGCGGCGGTAGAGGAGACCCTGGAAAGATGGTCAGAGAAGAAGCTGTGGAAAAGTTGCCTCGGCTCTGATTTTAAAAATGCGTTACGCAGTGCGTAAATCAAAACTCGAACTGAAACTTAAGCAAGTGCAATGCGGGAATGTTTGGTATTATGGCTATTACACAGAGAGAAACTGCCAGAGTTATTAGTTATTAAATATGAAACTTTTGTAACTCAGGTAATAGATATTATATAGACAAATGCATTTATAAAATATGAAATCTCCCAAAATGTTCATATCCCGGAATTTAGGAAATTTTGTTTAAAAACAAAAGAGTTATACATATATTTATGTAGGTTCTATAATGTCTAGATTGCTAATGATTTTGATACTGATCAGGAATATTATTTAAAGGATCGGATATGTTTACTTCACTGCGTTCCAAGGGTACAAAAAAGATTGTCATTCAAACAATTAGTTTTTTTTAAGAACCTACCCCTTTATTTTCAAAATTTGAATAACTGGATATTCCTGATATCTATGTAGATGTATGTTTTTGTAATCTTTTCTAACTCTAGAAAAGGTGATTAATGTTTCGGAAAGACTTTCGTAAAAAAAAAGAAATATCAGACATAATTAGGGGCATCAGTCAGGAACCACTGCAATAACTGCCTACATTTTGGCCAACGGTAAGTAGTTCTCTCGCGATCGACGTTATGTTGCGGCAAACTTAACGGCATTTTCCCTCGGCTCCCATCTCCCCTTCTCGCTCTCTCACTCTCTCTCTCTCGCTGCCTCCCTCTTTATATTTATTGGATGGCCGCCACACGCAACAACAAAGTCAATTGCGGCAGCCGCAAAATGAAAATGGAAATTCAAAGAGCGGCGGAATGAAATGGAAATGCCATAGGGGTGTGGGAAAAAGCCAGAAAGAGAGGGGAGGGGGAAGGGGGACAGAGTCGGTGGCTTGCTGGATGGGGAGGGTTAAAGCAAACGAGAGAGTTGTATGTACAAAAAAGTTGAGCACTGCAAATGGCTCGCCATGGGCGCATAAATTGTGAGGCTACCTTGTCTATTTTCTATATTCCCGCCGCAGGGTATTCATGACTTTGCTCTGGAGCTTGTAACGCAGCAGGGTGCACTAAATTTCAACCTCGGAGCCTAACAACACAACACAAAAAAAACAACGTATCGTCATGTGTATATTTTGTTTTTAACATTTTTCTCTTTAAATTCGAATTAAAAATAACTTTAAGGGTGTAGCAACTTCGGCTTTATTTCCCATTTGTTCTTCTTCTGCTTTCTTTGCCGGCATTTCTTTTCATATTTTGTTTATTTATGCTTTTTTCTCCTAATTTGTTGTTTTCTTTTTATTTTTGGCAATTTCCAACATGCAACATGTTGCAATGGAGTCATAAGCCGAGAGCCCCGAAAATTCAAACTTTTCCCGGACACCGCTCCCGAAAAAAATGAGCAAAAAAATAAGGAAAAAATATTTTGTTTTTCGCTTTGCTTCCACATTCAGTTCCTCTTCCTCTTCACTTTTCCCCTAAACAGTCGAGCTCCTTATAAGTCAAAATAAATTATTTCTGCTGTGATTTAGTTTATAACATTTAAGCATAAATTTTTAACTTTCGAAATATTCAAATTTGGATGTATAATATAACGGAAATGAAAATTAAACCCACGAAATCTTTCATGAAGCAACCAGTTGCGAATTGTAAAACAAGAAACAATATCCGAAAACTTAGCACAAATTAATTAATTAATAAGAAATTAAAAAGTAAGTAGTACATAGTATATTTGTATATTTTTAAGTAACCTTTCATATACAGAGATAGGCAGATTCGATCTTCGAAGAACTACTGTAGATGTACGCTAGTTTTTTTTCTTTCTATTTGTTACGCGCGCATTTCTCTAGCTTTATTAACGTTTTTGGTGGTGTTCGGTGAGGAAGAGGGTCTGATATTGTTTGCTGGCAGCGCAGTCTGTAATATTTTTGCCGCATAAAAGTCAAAATATGCAAATAAACTTGGCGCTTTCATGGAAGAGGGGCGGCAGAAGTACGGGGCCGAAGGGTAGAGAGGAAGAAATGGGCGAGCCAGAGGGAGAGAGAGAGGAAGGGAAAAATGGGCAACGGGTGCCTTTTGGGATGGAGCGGCTAATACGGCAAAACAGACATAGGAAAAGACTAAAACAATGGACAAAGGAGAAGCAGGAGCAGGAGCAGGAGAAGAAGCAAGAGCAGGGAGCAGGGAGCAGGAGATGAAGAGCTGAGGAGCGAAGCAAAGCGGGCAGCATGGCTTAAATAATAAATGTAGTACACGCTTTGAAAGAATTTACTATACTTTGGCAAATGGAGGTTATAAAAACCTCCGCACACACACACACACTCATGCACGGAATATAAATAAACAATGCCCCTACATACATATACATAAGGACGCGCGGGCATCCGGAGGGGGTTAATGGCAGCGGCATTTCCATATTGTTGCTATAATCAGCGGCCGCTTTGATTCATCTGCATGTCCGCAGTGGAGGGAGAGACAGAGGGAGAGCGAGGCAGATTACCGTTTGGTTTCAGCTTTCCGCCCTTGCCACCCCATATTATCATCAAAGAGCTAGCTAGCGAACCTAACCCGGAGCTAACTCAAACCCAAGCCCAAATCCAATCCGGTGAGACACCGACCAAACCCAAGGCAACCCCGGGTGCAACCTTAACCCCCAACACCACAACCTCGGGTAGGGGCAGGGCAGCACCACACGCCCTAGCCCCAACCCCAACCCCACGCCCAAGCACCAGGCACTGGCGAGCCCCAGTAGACTCACAGACTCCACCACTTGCAACATGCAACTTGGAACTTCGAGCTTGCCAGGGTGCAACTCCTACCAAAAATCTGACCCTGCGCCACGTGTTCGATTCCAACATGTTCGCTGCGCGGGTTCGAGGCTGCTCTCAGCCTCAAGGACCAATGCTGCAAAAAAAGACTACAACAAAAAGAACACGGGCCAGTGCTGACATTATATGGCTTATTTTTTAAATCCAAGAAAATGTTTGTAGTTTATTATATTATTTTAATTTGAATGTTATTAAATATGTTCTTTAAAAACAACAAATTAATAGTAATTTGGTATGCTCGTTCATTAACGTCTATAAGATATAGTATTATATTCCTGCTTAGACTAAACCTTTAACAGAATTGTTAGACTGAAAGTAGATCAGAAACTAAGAGATAAAATCGTTAGCTTATTATACGACCCTTTTTTAGTTTTCTGATTAAAAGTATGTAGTTGTTTCTAATTTATAAAGACGGATAAGAAAACTTCTGATTAAAATGGAAATCTGGATTTCAACTCCCCAGGACTCGCACAGCTGATTTCTAGCTAAATCTAGCTAAGGCTTCCAGTGCGCCATCTCCATTTTAATCTTCTTTCGCTCAGCTCCAGTGTCTTTCTCTTGCTCTCTCCCGTGCAATACCCGTTACTTGTCGATGTCGAGAGCATATCAGTTTGATGACATGTAATGAGAAGAGAGAGGATCATTCCTATTCAAGAGTATGATTATGTGCTCCCACACATTCTAATACACTTACTAGAAATATACCGTATATTTGAATTGCTGCATGCAATTTAAATTAAAAAAAGTATGGGCTTATTATTATTATGCCAAGACTTTGGAACAATATACATGACTAGATCCTGTCAGTTATAAAAAATAAAATAATCTTTTAAATTGTTTTCCGATAATCGAAAAATTTTCAGATGACTATGTAAACACCATTGAGTACAGGGCGTTCCGTAGTCGAAACAGTCGAACGCATTGGCTGCTGGCATTGTTGTTGCTATCTCGCAGCCTGACAGTTGTGTTGGTTCGTTCGGTTGGCTCAGTTTTGTTGCTGCTGCTGCTGTTTCGAGCTCGGGGATTCGCTCCGTTTTCGTTGTCGTTCTCTGTTTTCGTTGCGTCCGCCAGAGTAGCATTGACACCCAACGACGCTGGTTGTTGTTCACTCGGAGACATAGTCGCATATATACATATAGAGAGATAGGCATATTGCTCGATTTATCACGAACATACATTGTTTTCTCGCCGTGGACCTCTTGTCTCGTGTTCGCGTCGTCGTCAGCCGCGGAGTGTTTGTTATTGCTGTTTGTTTGTTCGTTTGTTTGTGTGCTTTTGTCCTTTTTCGGTGTGCTTTTCGGTGTAGTCTTTCGTATTTATCGCTGCGCTACAATTACACATACTTTTTTTTCACGTGTGTGTTCTTAGTTGGTGCCTCAAATAACAAAGTCAAACAAGGCGCGCTTGTGGGCTGCGGCCACGCCTCTTTGTCAAAACGCCTTCTTAACCCGACAACAACACGGCAGCCAACACAAAAAAAAAAACAAATAAAACAAATTGAAGAGAACAAACACGCAGGAGAACACACCGAGCGCACAGGAGAACAAACAGGCGGAGAGAGGTGACACAGGAGAGAGAGGCAGAGAGGAGCCGCTACAGTGAGAGAGCGAGAAAAGCAGTGTGGAGAGATTGCAGTTATATTTACAACAACAGCGGAACGCAACACCACTTGATACGAAAATAAACAAACAAAATCAATCAATTAATCAATCTGCTGAGCACGCCCACACCCACAACAGAACACACAACATATAACACACACACAAGCAAAGAAGGACGGGCACGGACACGGCACAACATACACAGGACACACGAGTCAACGCCCACGCCCATCGCAAAAAGAGGAGGGAGTGGCTGGCAGAATAGAAGGACGAGAAGCAGCGGAAGCAGCGAACTAGCAACAACGAGGACGACAACAACATGTTCCACTCACTTGCTTTGATGGCCTGCGCACTTGCCGCCCTGTCCGTCGCCCAGGAGGAGGCACCGCGACCAGGATCCGTCACAGGATCCGACCTCAGCCTCAGCCCCTCCTCCGCGGCAGCCGCTGTCCCGTCACCATCTTCCTTTGCCGGCAAGCAGTTGAACAGATGCCGTCAAAGTTGCTATCAGCAGGTAAGAGTTCAAGTCCCCATAACCCAAGCCCAAACCCAAACCCAATACCCAAGATAAGACCCGATCGGATCCGTTTCGATCCAAGACGACCGCCTTGATGGACAGTTGTATGCCCAACGAACTGAGCAACCGGCGATATATAAAACACACGCCGTGTCGGAGGCGGGGATTGTATTGTATGTACACAGGGAGAAAAACGTAACAAACAAGGCCAAACAGCAGGAACACCTGCCATTAAAAATCCTTAATGATCATCGCAAGCAATTTGCCAAGGAGGCGTTTCTCCACCCCAGCAATTTCGGGCAATCGGAAGTGCTTAGATCCGTCCGGGAGTTAACAGAAACAAAACTCATTCTTGGGCCAAATTTTAATTGTTCAAAGTGTGTACATAATATTATATATACTTTAATATATAATTGCATATTCTTAGAAGCTATTCCAGTTAATTTTTAATTTATAGCCATTTCTGGGGCATTCCTGATAACGTCCGAACTATAAATCTATATAATTGACTTGATTTCGGTTGTATTTTGTATTTTTAAACATTTCCCAAGTTATAAGGCCTACAGGTCAGGACAACTTAGTTCGAGGAAAAACGTTGGGGAGTTCTTGGATTTAATATATAACAAAAAAGTAATAATAAAAGAATAATAATGTCTATAAATGTAAAATATAAATGCACCGGCATTAATATCTCAAAAGAAACTTAAAATAAACTCTTTCACATTGGATTTATTATCATAATTCAATTTACGTAAACAAATTCCTTTGCTTAAGACGATTGCATTAATGCATTTATAAAGACTTGAAATTAATTGGAAAAATATGTACATACATACATGCATTGCCTAAAGTTATTTCCCTCACTTCCCACGAACACTCTTCCTCCAGGTAAAATGTAATGGGATTAAGATCACGTTAATTGAGGTCATTCCACATTAGTCCGGGGACAACCCACCCATTTCTCTGTGTGCAGGGAGAGCAGTCGAGCCCGGGCACCGTACCGTACCGTACCGCACCGACCCGACCCGTACCGACCTTCAAGGTTAGGGAATCGATGACGCTGACAATGACAATGACAATGGTCCGCCGAGGCAAAAGGTAGAGGCAGAGGTATAGAGATAGAAGTTGAGGTAGAGGTACCCGAAGAGCGATGTCATTTTTTATGCCCGCTCCCCCGGCTGCTTGCTGAGTCTTTATCTTTTATCTACGGGTTGACATCGCCAGCCATTGCCGCTGTTTCTGTTGCCGCTGCTTCTGTTGCCGGTTATTAAGGTTGTTTCAGGTAGCCGCCGCCGCCAGTTGCCAGTTGCCAGTTGCCAGTTGCCAGTAGAAAGATGTCAACTGGGTGGTCATCAAGCGTCGCTAATAGAGATCGGGAATTCAATTTGAGACGGCCATAGACAATGGGCCTGCTCATTGGAAGCAAAGCTTTCGAATCGAATTTGTAGCGAAGCTGAAGGGATCACGGATGAATGGTTGGGGATGGGTTGGGATGGTCCGCTCCTTAAGAACTTCACTGAAAAATGCCGCTGACGAAGACGACACTGGCTTTCAAATAATTGGGGCAGGTGGCAAGAACAAAGGGCTGGGTTTTGAATGACAAAGAAGCTCCACGAAATTGATAGGCACAGTCTATAAAAATGATCAACCGTAACTAACCTCTTAATCCATATAAATTATAGGTCGTTTATCAATATTTATTTGTTGAACAGTTGAAAAATATCTGAAGAGTAAAATATATAGCAAAGGTAGAAGAAATTCAAGGAAAACAACCTACATAAATCCAAAAACATTGACAAATCTGTATAGAAAAATAGAACTTCCCTCACAATAAACCATTTTTCAATTTTAAAGTATAAAAAATAACCAAGAACTATGAAAGCAAATAGATGGATTTGTTGAATTATAAAGGTTAAACCTTTATTCCCAATTTAAACAGGAAAAAGTCTTAGGGAATCCAGTAAGAACTTTAATAAAACACAAGCTGAAATCCGCTCACTCAACAATAGTAAAATCCCTGAGTTAACACTTCTCTTTCTGCGCTAAACAAAATATCAAAGCAGGCAGCCAATAAATAAAGTCAAAATGCAACTCTAATCAATACGTATGACAAAACTTTCCGGACAAACAAATCCGGGCTGAAAATACCACTACAATTGAACACTCACCCCCCGTACAAATATGTTAAGACGACACTTTCTGTGTGTTTCCCCTAAAAACAAACTTTGAAACCCCCGGGGATTTGGTTTATGCGCGTCTCCCCCTCATTTCATGGTGTAAACGATCCCCGCCGAAATAATTTTGAATACGTTACGTCCCCCGATGGGTTTTGAAATCGGAGATGGAAAAGTTTTCCCAAAGATTTTACCAGTTGAGTTTTTAATGCGCGACTTCCTGGAACTTGGCGGAGCGCTGATCTGTCAGCGATATCGAAAAAAAAAAAGGTTGAGGGTGTGGAATACATACTTATGCTGACATCCAGGGATTGTTCATAAATTTCAATCAAACGAAATCAAATCAAATTTTCATATCAATTCGATTCGAGCAATTCCCGAGACACCAAAATACACACACACACACGCGTACATAAATCATGTGGGATAAACACGAGAGTATAAATATCATCTCCGATTTCCAAGTAAACCGAGCTGAGCTCGAGGTGTATGAACGACGGGCTCCGAGCTAGAGGAGATAAAGTGGGCACCAGCGGCACCGCGAAACTGGCCAACCGAGAACTGAGGAACTCAAGAACCTGAGCAGCAGGGGCACATTCAACCCAATTGACTCGAGGAGTGCACATGAATCATGAGTGCTGTGGCGACACTTACAAAGAAACATGGATGTAACTCGAGAGGCCCAAGGCACTTGGACAACAGTCTACGTCTACGGTCCACTCTTCAAATCGTTCCAAAGAAACACTAAACTTGCTTTTAAATATAGACCAAAAAAGTTTATTGAATCAACTCGAGAGCGGCATCAATTTGTCTAATTTGGCTTAAAAAATGAGATGGATAGCTATATTTAGTTGAAGTTGAGAGCCAGCACAGTTTTAGATAGTTTTTTATGTAAATATGTGTTAATATAAACTCATTATCAATCCATATTTGTCTAGTATTTCCAAAATATATATTAAGTAATCTTTACAGTTTGTGACCAATCTAAGTTTATTTTTCCACAGATCTCTTGTCCTAACTAGGCCAAAATGCATTCCCTTAGACTTAAATTGAGGCAATTCTTCTAAACAGAGCCGAGAAACAATCATTTTCTATATAGGATTTCCAGAGTTCATAGTTAAAAAGATATATAAGTAGTCTGTACAGTTTGGGACCAATTGAAGATGATTTTTCGACCAAACTCTTGGCTTAACTATGCCAAAAACGAATTCCCTTAACCTTAAATTGTGCTAAGCTTTGGGGTTTTATGTATTTTCAAAGAAAGAAATTGCAGATTTCAGGCACGAAGTCCTTAAGCTTTTCGCCTGCGTGTCTGCATTCTTGATCAGCGTCATCATCATCTTTATCGGTTATGCCCTTTGAAGTTAGCTCGAAAGGGGAGTCTGTTGGGTGGTGACAAGGGCTGCATGCCCAAGGATGCCTTGGTCGAAAGTCAAAAGTTCTTAGGGGTTGCAGGCGGGGCTAATTTCATGGTCGGCTCGCAGGACTAACTGGAACTAATCCACCCATCCATCCATCCAACCATCCTTTCGCACAACCCCCAATAAAAAAAAACTGGGATTTTAAGAACTAAGGAACAAGAATGGGAATACGTTGCTCAATCAGCGCCAAATTAACACCATGAAAGACTTTTCCTTTGCCAATGGTTGTGGTGGGTGGAATGTCCTTCCGTCCTGGCCTGGGTGCTTCGATGGTTTTGTGTGGATTTTTCCGGGTGGCTCGACGACGACGCCCCGGAAGATTCGATCTTGATGTATATATAGTAGGTATGCCAGGCACGTAGTTGGGACGCTGCTGGTGGTGGAATCATCGAATATATCTACGGTATGCGTACGTGTCTCATAAAAGCCGCTCAAAAAACTGACTGACTGACCCAACTTTTGGTAATTTATGTGGCCCAGGGAGTCATGTGCACAGTGTTTCATACACGCATACACTGTCCGAAAATTAAATGAGACCTTTCTAAAGCGAAATTGCATTCAAAATGCATTTATTTTTGGAATAGTATTCTATGAAAAAACAAAGATTCAATGTTGAGTTGAACGAACAATTTGATTATTTATTTGTCCAAGGAAACCCACCTTATATAATAGTAGTATGGGAAAAGCAAGCTGTCCATCGTTTTGGGAAACAAAGGGAAGCAAAACTAAGAAGACAAACAAATAGGACGTACATTTTCAGGGCTTAACTACACCTTCTGTTTTCTGCACACACTTCTTATTTTTTATTTTTTGTTTTATTTGTAAGAACATGTTTTTTTTTTCGTGAACGCCGGCCTAAACATCCAAAGGTGGGATTTAACCATTTGATGTGGGAGTTTTGACACTTTTTCCTCTGTGTGTGTGCGAGCTAAGAGCCAAGAACCGAGAGCCGAAGTGGCCGGGGTGTGAAATACCAGGGCAATTGCATGTAAAAGTTGTCGCTCTTGCCTGCGTTTAATTTATATGGCCCAGACACATTTTGGGCCAGGTAGGGTAGAGACTGGGAATTATGGAGGGAGAAAAGCAATGAAACTGGAGGGGGGGTAACACAGAGAGAGAGAGAGAGAGAGAGGGAAAAGGCAAAGGAAAGCCGGCTGCTGGCAAAGATTTTCAGCCAGTTCAGCGTTTTCATTCAGTCATTTGGTCATTCATTCGTTTACTCATTCATTTGAACGCCTTATTGTTGTTACTTATCGCCCAAGTTGTTTCAGGCCTCATCCTTGTCCTGGTTCCCAATCCACATCCTCATTCTCATCTCCCCCCCCTCATCAACATCAACTACATCCTCTACATCTTCAGAGGCCAAAAATTCAATTGAGCGGAAAATATGTTGTCTTTGCGATTTTCCTTTCCTTTTTTTTTTTTTTTGGCATTCGTCGTTTTTATCTGCCACAACTGCTTGGTTTGGCTTGGTCCTGCTCCTGCTCCTGCTGCTGCTGCTGCTAGTCCTGCTGCTGCTGCTAGTCCTGCTCCTGCTCCTGCTTCTTGCCTTCCCTGATTTTCTTCCTCCTCCGACGGTCGCCGTATTGTGTAATGATGACAAAGTGCCGCCGTCAAAGTTGGCCCAAAAGGTGATGGCAGCCCAGTGTCCAGCGATGGCACCGTGATGAATGATCGATAGAGAGTGAGAGAGAGAAAGAAAGAGATGCATTTAAAGGATTAGAGAGAGTTGGATAACATCGCAAAGGATTTTCCTTTCAGGTTAAGCAAGAACGAACTATTCAGCATCCGTCAGATAAATCGGAGTGGCTTAGGACTCTGGACAGGAAGGTTTCACAGCAGTTGGTTTTTGGAATAAGTATAATTATGGGGATTTCAGAGTGAGATAAAATCAGTGCATCTACTTTAACTTGGGCTGTTCTTTGTCTTAAAGTCAATAGGTAATAGTTTGTAAGGAGTTTTTAAGGAGTTCACAGTGAAATAACGTATTTAGAGAGATCTAATCGGAGTTGTTAAAAATGTTTTCGATAAAAGAAATAAAACAGAACGATAAAATGTGTAACGATAAATATTTAAAGCAGTATTTACCTAATATGATAGTAATATCTTTGTAGAATTGTTGTACCACCGAATATAAATGAATAAGATGCGTAACGCCATACAATTTTGAAGAAGTTCACAGTGAGATAACGATTTTCAAGAGATCTAAACTTAGTACCTTATTTTCGATGAAGAAACTAAAACAAATGAGCTTAAAAAAACGCAACAAATCAATTCTAAGTATTTTTGTTTCCAAATATGATAGTTCCTAAAGCAATTTCTTTGTGAAATCTTTTTAGACAAAAATAAGTTCAGTTAAAAATCAAACAAATTTGGAATGTAGAGTCCAGGAATTATATAATTATATTATAATAGTTATAAGAGTCTTCAAACGACCCTTCATAGTTGAATTAAACTTTATGGCCGATAATCAGACAACTTCAAACATCAATTTCAAACTTAACTTGATAATTCAATCGCCGAAATAAACCGATGTGAACCAATGCATGACCAATTGAGCGGGAATGTGGCTAAAGATTTCATAAATCTCATGCCGCCGGCAAATGCAATAACCATAAATCTATGCGGCTTGGACGGGAGTTTAGGGTTATTTAACCCTTAGCCACCCCAAATGCCCCTGAAAAGCGACAACGAATGCCGAAAGAATTGTGTGATGCCCCGGCCTTCTCAATTTTTGTGTGCGTTTCTTTTTTAATATTGTAAATTTCGAGTCATAACAATTTGTCACGCAGCCATCTCTAATCGCTGTCGCCTCGTTCTCCCATTCATCTGTCTTTTCGAATGTCTCTCTGTCTCTCTGCATTTCTGCCTGTCCGATTCCCATTCATGACAGGCACCGAACGTCGTTGGGCTGCGTGGTCTGGGTCCTGGCCCTAAGTATTACTGGATACTACCCGCTGTTCTGTTCTATTTTGTTCCGTTCAGCTGTTTCTGAGACTAAGGCGACAGTTGACAAAGGCTAAGCATGCAGTCCGGCTCTGATCCCGATCCTCCTGCTCCGTGCTGCCTGCTCCGTGCTCCGTGCTCTGTGCTGCGTGCCTGCCCATCCCCTTCGTCCTGTCATGGCAATCCTCCTCATTATCCTCATTGCCGGGAGCGTGAAATTTTCAATTCGCCATAGAGACACACACAGAAAACGTTTGTGGTCATTTGCGTGTATACAGGATGCGGGACAGTGCCGAGCAATGGGATTTACGGAAATTGCTAAAGGAAAACAATGTCAACTATTGTTTAAGCAATTGCTATATTGTCTATACCAATTTTCGTTAAACTGGGATTTTCACCATTCGGTTAAAATGTATGTTCGGACAAGTTGGTTGTTAAGACCATATAATATAACCTCTCGATAGTTTAAATTCATTTTAGAAATTATTAAAACGTTGAGGCTCTTAAACTTAAGCGTCGAGAATATATAATTTAAACTTTAAGTGTATTTTTGTGGCCTCTTAAAAATACAAAAATAGTCCCCAAAGCTGAAGAAGGAAATCTGGTTTGATAGCTCGCGAGTCAGGGCATTGGGCACCCCTGATTAAAACTTATATTTGCTTTACCAATAGTTTCGATTTTTTAATCGGTATTTTATTGTTCCCTTAAATCATTTATTGTTTTGCAAATCTACAGAGATGGTAGTCGAAAGTATTCAAAGATATATTTAAGGATAATGATTAAGGCTTTATTCATAGGTTAAACCCTTTTGTAGCGTACCTTTGGACACTTTTTAATTCGATTTTAAAACGACTTGGCGGCTTCATTTTCTCCGTCAAACTTTTCCAGTTATTTCAAATCCTCGGGCATAATGGCGGTCTGCCATTATCCTTTTGACCGCTGCTGTCTTTATCTACATAGACACTTTTTTTGTTGCCGTTCTTTTTTTTTCTGCCCATTTTGCCTTTTATTACAAGTTACAAATTTGCGTCTATTGTTGAGGCTGCACAAGATACGAGATGATGTAGAAGAAGGCGGAGGTCCTGGCGGAGGCCGCTGATGACTCCTTGTTGTTTGTCAGCCGCCCGGCAGCCCGGGGTCTTGTGCCTGATTACTTTTTCCTAGCTTACTTAAAATTCGATTAGGCCACGCCCACTAACTAACTTTGTCCTCTTGTCGCTCTTTGCAGCTATCCAAGGACTGGCATTATTGTAAGGATTCCGTTGATTGCACAAACGTAAGTATCTCCATCTCTTTTATTTCGCATAGCGTCGCGTGTGTGTGTGTGTCTGTGGTTGTGTTTAGCAACTGTGTGTCAGCCTAACGATGTCATTAACCCATTAATGCTGGCTGGAAAGTGCTAAAAAAAATATATAGTACGCATAAAAATATTCCAAGTACTTTTCTATTAAATCAAAGAAACTTCTTCTACAGAGTTTCTTGAAACATAAATTGAGTTAAGGTTGGATATTATACAGTTAGCGCGTTAGGAAAACGAAAAACGGTATTTAATTTAATAATATAAATCGTTCCTTACTCAAAGATACATTAATAAAACAGAATAACGTTCTTCACTTAAAAGGAAGATAAATAAAACAGATGCTTCTTCTATTAACATTAAAATATCCATTTAATTTTATCTCTGAAATGTTTTGCAATTTGTTATTAGAACATTGTTTTAATGCGCCGTCAGCGAGCATGCTTTTCTCTCTCAGTTTTATTATAAATGGTATACAATTTGGAAATTCCTCCACGGAGAAGTATCTTTTTAAATGCTCGAAATTAAATTTACATTTATTATGCCAACCCACCGCTTGAAAAGGGTTTGTTTTTTAGGGCACCAAAATTGCCAACCGTAAACATTTTTGGGGCACTTACACGGGGAAAGGACATGAATTATTCCCAAAAACAGGCAGGGCTTTAATGGGTTAAACGCCTGTCGCCCGGGGGAAAAGTGGAAAAGTGGGAGAGCAACCGAAAGATGAACAAATTTCATTGCCTACCTGCGGGCGCGCCACATAATTACAAGAAATAATTGACAAATAGCTAACTTTCCTTTCCTCTCCTTTTCGCCTATTCTGCTCCTTTTACGTGCCTTGCCTCCGGCGATGTCCTTGTTCGTCCTGGATTTACACGTCCCCGCCCCCCACAGTGCTGCCAGAAGTTGATGTCACCCTTCGAGCTGAAGATCCTGAAGGCGCAGCGCCAGGAGTCACTGGTGCTCACGGACATCGGTTGGGACGAGTTGATAGCCAATGCCTCGCGCCAATGCCTCATCACCTGGGAGGTGTCCGGTGGCGGCCTGATCGGAAACCTGCTCACGGACACAGCCCGGGCAGAGCTCTCATTGTGGCCGGACACCGTCTACAACATTCAAGTCAAGTGCAAGCACAAGGTGAGTGTCCAACTCCTTCGAGAAATTGCATTGAAATTATATAAAAACTATAGCGGGGGAGCTACAGAAAATACTGGGGGATTTTAGCAACCCCTCTTAAAAGTTCTTCAAACTATGCTACAAAGTTTTAAGTTGTAATTAAAACCTATTTTCATGGAATTTGGTACCTTGAACATTACATTTCATACTTTTAGAGACTGTTTTAAGAATTTTAGGAACCCTAGAGCGCCCTAAAATACTTTCCAGCTTACATTTAATATTAAAACCCGTAAATACAAACAAATATACATTATTAGTTTCATTACCTTTTAATTCTTAAAATAAAGATTCAGCTAAATATTCCCCCTTTATCGATATGCTTTAGAAATATGTTGGGATTAAAAATCCTTTTAAAAAAGTGTCTAAAAGTTTGAAAGAAAAATGGTTGAAGTACCAAATTCATTGCAAATTGGTTTTGTAACATTTTGAAGCACAGTGTTAGGCATCTTTTTAAGGGATTTCAAACCCAACATCAAAACCAAAGACAATATAAATAAATAAGATAAGTAACGCCATACGATTATTATTTCCACTCCTATTTTTCGGACTAAAATCTTGTTAAAAATCCAAAGAAATAACCTCCGAATGTCTCCTGTTCTTCACACCTAATTTTTGTTGTATTATTTTCCATCCATTTTCATTTTGATTAGCTCACCGGTCTGATGCGCCGTTCGATCAAGCTGAATGTGGACACCAGCCAGTTAGTGGGCACAACGACGACCATGGCACCGCCATCGAAGGCCGAAGGACATCCATTGGCGGAGCAGCGAGACCACTCGCAGTCACAGTCGCACACACAGCACACAGTTCACACCAGGCCCACGGATCGGGTGTATATCATCAGCGCATTGCCAACGCCCAGCGAACTGGGCGGTGTTGTCTATCCGGCCTTCGGGGCACTGGCCTTCTTCCTGGCCCTGTTGGTCATGTTCCTCTTCCTGCGCCCGCAGCGCAAGCGCTTCCATCACCTGGACACGGACAGTGCGGAAGCGGATACGGCCACGTTAATAGGTGGCGGCGGTCGATCGAGGAGCTCCTCCTCGCTGGATGCCTCCACGCTGCACGTCTAAGGTGGCGTCATCCGGAGAACTTGTAGTCGTATATATACAAATATATAGATGTCTGACTATGTGATATTCTGCACCCCCAAAAACAAAAAAACCACACAAAAAAGTAAAACAAAAACAAAACCGGAAGCGAAGACAACTGTGTACATATTACATAATCCCTTCCCTCCCTCGTCCAAATGCGTTAGTTAAAACCCACTAAGACCGGATCCGATCCGGAGCGATCAGATCAGATCGTAACGGATCCCGGGAAGAAGTGCGGGAGTCAAGCATTCAAGCTCAACCTAGCTTAAGTTTTATCCTCTGCCATTTGTAGATCCCGAAGCCAAACCAGCGCAGTCATATAATATACATATATACACGCATGATAAACATAACTAAACATAGCTCTATATAAACCAACTATATATATACATATATATATATATATATATATATATA